>SRPY01000479.1:0-25729 GCA_018360145.1 Claviceps africana
CCGTCATCCATTGACAAAAAAAAAAAAAGCACCACCTGCCTCAAGAAAAGCCTCTCGCCGCACATCTCCCGCAGCCTTCATCGCCATCGCGACATATTCGACAACGACCTACCCGCACGACACAACAAGCCCACGTCGAACCCCCCCCCCCCCCCCCCCCCCCCCCCCTTCCGTCAACATGAAGCCCGTCATCAGTGCCATGCACGCTTGGTCGTGGTATGTCCCTTCACCCGCCCGCGAATCCCCCCCCGAACTCGCTGACCTTTCTCCTCCCCTTTGCAAACCCAGCACCGTCATCTCCGTCTTCGCCATCGTCATCCTCAGCGCCCTCGCCGGCCTATACCGGAGCGGTCACGAAGAATTCGTCGGCGGCATCAACGACCCCAACCCGGAACAGGCCAAGGCCGTCGCCGGCACCATCTTTACAGCCGTTCTCGTCTACGCGGTACGCGAAAATCCACATTCATCACTACCAAAAAAAAAAAAAAAAAAAAAAAAAAAAAACCTCGTCTGACCGTGAGATACAGGCCTTTGTCGTCTTCTGTGGTTTCCAGGGATTGCTTCACGTCAGGGAGAATCGAAGGGGTGCCATCGCCTTGTAGGCATGTACATATACATGGGGAACGCTGTCCCAGATGCTATTTCTCGTCCGCTTCTTTTTTTTAATAACTCTGTTTTCTTTTGGCCATGGACATGGGCGTTGGCGTTTCCAGGGGTTGAAAGAGCTGCTTTGTCGAGGGGAGGCGTCGTTTTCGCCTGTCGTGCTTTGTGCTGAGCAACGTGTTTCTCAGACGTTGCTTGACGATGACATTCTTCGTAGACGACGTTGCTTGATAGATGGCATGTTCTCAGACGACGTGGCTTGACCGGCAACATGTTCGCAGACAACATTGCTTAATAGACAGGATGTTCTTGGACGACCTTGCTTGACAGACAACATGTTCTTGAACAACATCGCCTGACAGAGATGTTCCAGACAACCTCACCGACATCATGTCCAAACAAGACCTACTTAATGCCAACCAAGCCACCAATCGCGTCCGCAACCACAACATCCTCGTTCCAACCCACCGAGCCCTCAAGCGATACTCCGGTCCTATCCGAACGGATGCTCCGTCCACCTCGCCACGCCGGCCACCTCCATTGCAGTCCGCACCACACGAGGCAAATCACACGAGGCAAAGCACGACAAGGCACCTGGTTCATCGACACGCCGTGCTAACCCACGGCAAAATTTCATCTTTCTTTTCCATTTTGCCAGTGCCATGACCCGCCTTGGTTTTCTTTTCTGTTCTTTTTTTTAGAATATTCTCAATCGAACAAAAGCAGGGCGGGAGGGGAGAAGAAGAAAAGAAAATAACTAAACCACAGTAAAACATTTCCTGGGTTGCAATCGTACATGTACGCCATGGGCCCTGGGTTTCAATTGATAGAATGAAAACACAAAATCCGTCCGGCCCCATTGCTGTCTCGGTGTCCCTTTGTTCCCTTTGCCTCACTTCCGCCTTTCGTTCCAATTATATTTTCCATGTCCGCTTCCATTTTGGTTCATGTGGGCACGCATGTATGTATGGTGGTCGTCATGTCTCTTCCGTTCCAATGCTTTCGATATAACACACACAAAAAGAATAATAAAAAACAACAAAAAAAAACAACAACAAGAAGTAGAAGAAGAAAAAAGAAGAAGAGGCGGAGGAGGAGGGGGGGTGGGGGTGTAGAAAGAAGAATAAAAAAAAAAGGTGGAGGACCTGTTCTGTTGTCCTTCAATTCGAGTCCAGGCCGAGCTGTCGCATGATGTACTCTTCAGCCTCACTGGTTCGCGTCAACAAGCCAACGGCGCCGTCAGCATCACCACCACGGTCACGATCTGGGCGAGTCGTCCCATGGCGCCGTCTCACGTCTCGGCTCCTACCCCACTAATGGTAGTTTCCGCCCCAACCACCACGCTGCTGCTGGCCGCCACCGTAGTAGCCACCGCTGCTGAAACCTCCTTGGCCGTAATTTCCGTACGGGCTGCTGCCGTGCTGATTGCCCGCGGCAGCACCACCCATGCCGTAGCCACCACTGCCGTGCACGTTATGCCCCTGCAAGTGGCTGGGGTAGCCGCCGTAGGCTCCTCCGCCCATCTGCGAGTTCTGGGGAGGCGGAAGACCGCTTTGGGCGCTGGGCGCATTGTTGGCGGCAGATCCGGGACGAGGTCCCCCCCCCAGAGACGGAGACGGGCCCGACGCATTCGTCTTGCCGTCGCCAAACGGCTTCAGGTCATCCGCAGCCCCAGATGCGGGAGGCTGGTTCTGGCTGTTGAAGGACTGGCCTTGCGTCTGGTACGACGAAGACCCGCGAGCAAAGCTATCATGTGCTCCGCCAAAGCTGCTGCTGCTAGCGCCGCCGAGAACAGGCTGGCTACCAGTTTGCGCAGAGCCAGAACGACCGTAGTCGCCCAATCCAGAGCCGAGACTGCTGTCACGGTGGAGGGAAGAGGGTGCGCCACCAAACGTGCTGGGCGACGAGGAGTGGTCGTAGGGAGCGCTGGGAGACATCCCGTACGGCTGTCCATACATGCCGCCCTTGCCACCGTAGGGGCCGAAGCCGCCCTGTCCGTACCCTGAATAGTACTGGTGGTAGTAAGGGTTGCTGTAGTATGGGTGACTGTAGCCGGGATATTGTCCGTGCGACTGAGGCTGTGATCCTGGCGCCCCCTGCTGAGGTTGCTGGCTCTGCTGACTCTGCTGTTGTCCCTGCTGAGCCTGCTGAGCCTGCTGGCCGTGCTGGCCGTGCTGGCTGTGCTGACCGTGCTGGCCATGCTGTTGTGCCTGAGCGGCCGGGTTGGGAGTAGAGTGGCCGCTGTTCTGCGTGTCACTCGAGCCGCCGAACCGAGGCTGGTTATGCAGAGAGCCGCTCTGAGGGTACTGACTGAGGTTGTCAGAAGCGTTGTAGCCAGCAAATGGCCGCTGCTGCGAGACGCCCTCGTGCTGGCCGTGCGCACCGTGCTGGGCTCCGTACTGCTGCCCATATGCGTTGTAAGGAGTACGCTCTTGCTGGTTAGCGGTATAGTAGTTGGCGTATTCGCTCGGTGCGGAGGTGAAGGCGCCGCCAGGTTGTTGGCCTTGTGGCTGGGTAGTCGGGACGGAATAGGTGTCGTATGGAGGCTGAGATGCGGGTGCGGATTGAGCGGCATTGTTAAAGGGATCGAGAGGCTTCTGTACGTGAGCCGTGGCGGCGGCAGCAGATGCCGTAGAGTCTGAAGGTCCAAATCGGCCATACTGCTGGACGTGAGGTGTTGGAGTCAGAGCAGTTGCTGCAGGGCCGGTGGGGACTAAAAGAGAGACAAAAAAAAAGGACGTTAGCCGATGCATTTTTTCGCCATTTTTGGATGTGCTTGATACCGCCGGAAGTCTTCTTACCGGCTCCAGGGCCAGCCGAAGGAACGACGCCAGGCTTCTGGGGAAATGCTTCGGGCACAGCGACAGGTTGGGATACAGGAGGGAGCGATGCGCGCGGAAGAGCAACAGGCGACTCGGCAGGTGGCTGAGCTCGGGTCTCTGGCTCCTCACGCTCGCCATCAACATCCTCTTCTCCCTCATTCAAGCTGAAAGCTCCAAACTTGACGGCAGCACGATCCACCTCGCGGTTGCCAGGCATTCGAACAGCCTCTTCTTGATCGAGAACTCGTCGCTGGAGGCTGGGTGCGCGATTTGCTCGTTCGGTGGTTGCCTTGAGCGCAGAGGCGGCGAAACCACTTGCAGAGGATCGTTGAGCTTGGTGCTGCTGGTGAGCAGCCGAAATGGGGGTGGCGGTGGAGGTAACGGGGCTCTGGCGCGGATCCCACGAGTCAGCGGCGGTGCTTCTGGCCGTACCGGTTGCAGGCGGGTTAGAGACGTCAACAACCTGTTCGAGATTTGTTTCGGTGAGATCATCGGGTGGAGGGAGAGCAGCTTCCGGTTCGGTAGAGACGGGAGCCGGGACGGGTACTGCGAGTTGAGCCACAGGTGTGGTCTCTTCCTCTGCAGTTTCAGCGATTTCGGGTTTGCTCGAGTGAGAATCTCCCAGGACGGGTTGGGATTCGAGCTCAGCAGGTTTGGGCACGGGAACTTCCTTGGGGGGAAGGGGTGTAGGCTTGGGAGCTGTCGTCTGTCGCAACATACTGGCCCACGTCTTGGCGGCGGGCGCGGCGGGCGCGGCGGGCGCGGCAGGTGCGGCCGGCGTAGGCGTCTCGGCAGGAGCCGACATTTCAGCAACTAGGACCTTGGCCTCTGCCTTTTCCGTTTTGTTCTTGGAAGTATTCCAAGCAGAGGATTCCTCGGTGGGAACGGACAGCTGCTGGGTATCCTTCCGCGGACCATTGGAGACGACGGGTTGGGCAGCGCGGCCTCTACCAGCGCCACCACGGCCACCTCTTTCGGAGCCTCTACCTCGCCCACGGACACCTTCGGAAACACCGCGGCCGCCTCGGGTAGGACGATGACCAGATCCAGAATGCTCATTGTTGGTAGGTGCGGACGAGAGATCTTTGGTCTTTGTGCGGGTAGTCTTTTTGTTCTTGGAGACTTCGCCCCACTGAGAGATTGTGCCTGTGGGCGAATATGGTAACGCGAGCGGTCAGCTTGGTTTCACAAAAAAAAGAAAAGAAAAGAAGAAGAAAAAATTTTCATAGGTCCTGATTGATCCGCCACAAGTCCAAAGATGGCAAAGCTTGTCAACACCAACAAAAGCCGTCCACAGTGGGAACACGTGGATAGCTGGTTGACCAGAGATGGCGTTGACTTGGACAAGACGGGCCGTTTCTCTGATCAATGTGAAAGGGGAGGGGAGGAGGGGAGGAAAAGAAGAAAAAGGAAGAGAAGAAAGAAAAGAAGAGAAAACAAGAGAGAGGGAAAAGACGAGAGAGGAAAAACATGTGCAAAGGTGGGTTGTACGCACCTTCGGCAATGCGTGCGACAGCTTCGTTCTCATCGCCATTGGTCTCTTGAAGCGCAAAAAGCACGTCGGCCTCGGACCAGTCGGGGAACATTTCGCGGATGACTGACGTCTTGCTGCCATATTGCTTGCGGAGCTCAGCGAACTCGCCTTCGTCTTCGAAGGCGCCGAGATTTTCGTCCTTGTGGTCTGATTTATCGCCGTTGGTCCTGGTGCGGCCGCCTCGACCGGCATATCCCCCTCTACTGCCGCGCCCGGAGCCTCTGCCGCGCGAGGCGGACGGCCGCGATGCAACTTCGGACATGGAAGGTGGTTTGTGGGTTGTTGTGAATAGAGAAAGGGTGTGGTGATGGCTCGAGAAGAGGCAGCGGCCAGCAGATCAGGTGGCCCTCTGCGAGAGGGGATGAAGAAGACGTGGGGAGGGTGGGGATGGAACTGAAGGATGGGAAAGGCAGCTCAAGGCCAAATCCGCAAAGGTACAATCCCGGAAGCGAGGCCAGGGCGATGCGTGTGACGAGGGCGATGGGTTTGGGGGGATGAGGAGGTTGGAGGTTGGAAGAGGTGGGAGGGTGAAGGTTTCAGCCAAGAGGCAGCGGCAGAAGAGACTGGAGGTTTTGGTGGTTCCAGCCAGGTCCATGCACTTGCTGTGTGGTTTTCTGGGGTCCATGGCCAGCTGGGTCTGGTGCAGTCTGGTGCAGTCTGGTGCAGTCTGGTGCAGTCTGGTGCAGTCTGGTCTGGTCTGGTCCGATCTGGTCCAGGCGGGCGGGCAGGCGGGCGGGCGGGCAGGCAGCAGGGACTGGAGGCTCCAGGCCACTTGCTTGCACGTACTGATGTACTGTCTGGTCAATACGTTAAGCATGTACAGCAGGGCGGCACCCGCCAGCGCTGGCTGGCTAGCACTTGACCAGGCCGGACGGGGACTGGCCTGACCATCACCACCAGCCAGGTAGCGGGCAGCGGGCAGCGGGCAGCGGGCAGCGACTGGAGCTACTGGACCGACCCGGCTGGGAAGCGACGCGTCAGGAAGGCTGCCATGTGGGTCTTCTCGGCTCTGGTTGGTCGGTGACCAGCGGACCGCGGCCAATTGGCCAACGGGGGCGCCGCTCGAGCCCCAGTTGGCCCGACGAGCCCTGCATGCTGCGCCAAGGTGGTCTGCCCGTGCTCCGTGCTCCGTGCTCCGTTGCATCTCCGTGCTGAGCGTTCACTGCTCGGGTCGCTCCTCGCTGCTCGCTGCTCCGACATCCATGGATGGGCCGTGGCTTACGTGTCTCTCGCCCTGCGATGAGCTGCGTCGCAGTGGCAGTGGCGGTGGCAGCTGAAAGGAGCCCTTCGCGATGGAAGCATCCGTCACTTCAGTGTTTCATGCAGGTGCCAGGCCCAGCACAGCTCCCGTCCCAGACGCAGATGCCGCTCACGGTCGCGACGACGGAGCTTTGCTGCAGTCCATGGCCGCCTGCACGCAAGGGAAAAAGAAACAGACCGTCTGTCCGCGTCGACGGTCCTGTCCGTCCTCATTCTCATCATGGATCATGGATCATGGATCATGGATCATGGCCTGATGGAATTGTACGCCACAAGCCAGTGATTCACCATGAGTGGGGGGCATCGTGGCGCGGTTAGCTGTTTCGACGGTGCATAAGTGGGTACGTACCTACTATCTAAGTACAGTGGGTACAGTAGGGATCGATACTACTGAAGTACATTAGTCCCCGATATACCCGGTAAAAGTACCTACTGTCCCTAGGCCTCTACCTGCTAGGACACTTGCTTAGAGCACCTAATTAAAGTACCTACCGAGGTAAGCAAAGTATCAACAGTGGAATGCTAATGACATCTCGCCGTGACATCGCTCGTTTGCCAAACGGTTTTCGAGTCCTCGACAACCTCGCGGCGAGCACACGATATCTCGACGTCAGCGTCAACGTCGCCGTCGCCGTCGCCGTCTCGCCGTCTCGCCGTGTCAACATGTTCACCACCAAACCAGCACAGGCGTTGCGAAACCTCTTTGCCGGCTATCACGAACCGCCCGGCCTGTCGACTCAGCAATCCCAGAAACTACTCGACGGCCTCAAGAAGTCCTTCCGTCAGCAGCTGGAACTCGAATATGGCCGCGGATCCGACCGTGCCGCCGCACTGGTTACAAGGAGCCAGACGGACCTTCAGGTTCGACAGTCGGCCGCCACGCAGCATCTGAAATCCATTCTCTCCAATCCGCTCTTCAGCTACAACAAACAAGTCGGTCCCATGGCCACGACGGGGTTGCCCTTCACGGAAAGGGACCCCATGGATGTGTTCGATCACGCCGCTGCCAAGGGCATGATGAACCTCAAGGCCGCCACCGGATGCATCATGGCCAAGCGGCAGATTCTCCAGGACCGCCGTCATGGCAATTCCCCGACGCCGCTGGGCTCGTCTCAAACCGCCTTGCGTGTGCTGCGATGGCTCCGCTCCACCGGCGCGGAAGCCGATCTGAGCTTCCTCGACCACCAGGCTTTCCTCCGTGCCCTCACGCCATTCCTCATCGCCGAAGGGCTAGAAGATTCCGCATGGGACTGGGTCTCGCGGACTGTGACGGACACGAATGCCCCGTGGGACGGCGCCTTGCGTATCAAGCGGGCCGCGTTCCTGCTTGCGCAAATGGTTCACACCAAGAGCCAGCCGCAATACGGCGACTTGGACGCAGCCATCACAACTATTCTCCGCGCCGAGCAACTCTACCACGACCACGCCTTACTTCCCAGAATCCTCGTCTTACCCTGGCGTTCCGTCTCGTGGCTGTCGACGGTCGAGTCGTACGGTCACGCGACGCCCTCGGACAAGATGTTTGACGCTCACATTGCCATGGCTGATTTTCTCCCACAGACCTTGGAGGTCGAAACAGCGCATCTGCACCTCCGTCACCCCACATGCCCGGACGACATGCCCGCGATGCGACTATTCAACGACAAGGACAAGGTGCACAGGTTGATGCAGGCGTTTAGTCCTGACAGGCTCAAGAAGCTGGCCAACGCCAGGTGCATGCGTATCCTTCCCTGGGTGGGATTTCTCGGCCACGACACGGTTGAGCGTCTGTGGCAGACGGGCAGGAAGCGAGAGGCAGACTGGGTGACGGAGCTGCTGCGCGCCGAGTTGGCGCCCCTTTCCCATGAGTCGCTGAGTCCTACTTGACACTGGGAGTGGCGGCAACGAAACGAAGCCAAATAACAAGGGCACAAAGGGACCATGGGGAAATAAGAGACACAAGGGGAACCAAGAGGGAGGCCATGCTGTTTTCAGCAGACGTGCCTGTTCTCGCCACAGTCGGCGTCCCTCGCCACGGGGGGGACAACCCCCCACGCACGCCGCCCGGGACAATCTGTCGCTGGCATGACGGGCCACTGCTGGGGAGCAAGGAACGGCACGAGACGAGAGCGCAGCGTACAGCACGCATTTTGCGACGGGTTTGCGCGCTGTCACGTCGGCTGCCCAGCCTGAAGAAGGGTAATGATGGGGATGATGCAGTTCCAGAAAGCGTGTAATTGGCGCAGAGGCATCAAAGACAACCCACGCCATTGTATACGCAATTTTATGGATTATTTGCCCGGACTTCCTCTGCAAGTGTGCCGTAGTATTAGTAATGGGGGGACTAACCTCTTTTTTTTTTTTTTTTTTTTTTTTTTTTTTTTTTTTTTTTTTTGAAACCAAACAGGATGCATGTGCGCGCCCCGAACCCTTCGCATGACCATGTTCTCAGGGAGACGAACAACGTACGGACCCCAAGCCTGTAGGTGTCATGTTTCCAGTGAGACACCACCAGGCCTTGGATGCACCCTTCCAAGTCGACACGAGACGTGGCGTGTCGGCGTATGCAGTAACAGCCCAGCCTATGCCTGCGTCTGCGAAAGTCCACCGTCCAAGGCCGTGCTACCAGAAGCAGTGCTGAATGGATTGTTATTTGAAATACACTGTTGTTGAAGTACAATGTTGTTGAATACACTGTTGTTGAAGTACACTCATTTTAATCAAACTCATTTTTGAATAACTCATTTTCAATAAACCCATTTTCAATAAACCCATTTTCAATAAACTCATTTTCAATAAACCCATTTTCAATAAACCCATTTTCAATAACCCATTCTTCAAACCATCGTTCTCGAATAACCCCCCCTACAAACCATCCAAATACTCACTCGTCCGACACCACACCCACAATCCCATCCCACGCACAAAGCAAGACGGACCAAACGCTGGACTCGACGAGCTCCTCGTCACGACGCGAGGCCAGCCGCGACTCGCTATGGTGCTTTTCGACGGATTGTATTATTCGTACACAACGACATGCTGTACCAGACGTTGCATCATTCGTATGCGAGAAATGCTGCAACAGACGTTACATCATCGCATACAAAAGACGCGCTGAACAGAAATTACATGATTCAACACCAAAACAAGGCACCGACATGACACCCACCAACTCCACCAACCCTACGCAAAATCGCAACCCGGCATCAACAAACGAACCACGCAAACCCACATCCGCAAAGTCCACGACACGCAAGACTAATCCGAGTCCGAGTCCGACTCGGAATGGAACCTCGCCGGACCCACGTCGGGATCGTCCGAGTCCACGGCCTCCTCGGCGTCGTCAATGGTGTACGTGCCCGAGACGTCCCACCGATCCCCCGGGGCCTTGCTGCTCACGTACTTGACGAATTTGAGGGTGCCGCTGTCGCGCAGCACGAGCGTCAGCTTGTTCCACGAGGCGGCCTGGAAGAAGAGGATGGTGTCGTCCTCGGGGTTGCCGGACCGGTAGACGGCCGCGTCGTTATCGGCGGTGGGATCGTCGCCGGCCATGTATACTTCCACGCCGCCGACGTCGACGTAGTTGTTGGCGTTTTGTTCGTCGTGGCCGTTGGGGGTTGGGTCCTCGACGGCCACGGCTTTGCCCTTGTCCTTGGCTGTTGGGGCGGCGTCTTCTGGCGCGGCAGCGTCGTGGGATGCTTGAGCTTCAGCTTCTTCAGCTTCTCCATTGGCTTTATTCGCTCCGCTGGCTCCGTTGGCCTCGTTGGCCTCGTTGGCCTCTTTGGCTCCGTTGGCCTCTTTGGCCTCTTTGGTCTCTTTGGTCTCTTTGGCCTCTTTGGCTCCGTTGGCCTCTTTGGCTTCGTTGGCCTCGTTGGCCTCTTTGGTCTCTCTGGTCTCTTTGGCCTCGTTGGCCTCTTTGGCTCCGTTGGCCTCTTTGGCTCCGTTGGTCTCTTTGGCCTCTTTGGCCTCGTTGGCCTCTTTGGCTCCGTTGGTCTCTTTGGCCTCTTTGGCCTCGTTGGCCTCTTTGGCTCCGTTGGTCTCTTTGGCCTCTTTGGCCTCGTTGGCCTCGTTGGCTCCGTTGGTCTCTTTGGCCTCTTTGGCCTCGTTGGCCTCGTTGGCTCCGTTGGTCTCTTTGGCCTCTTTGGCCTCGTTGGCCTCGTTGGCCCCTTTGGCATCTTTGGCCTCTTCTTCAGCTTCCTGTCCTTTAGCTTCTTCTTCTTCTACTCCTTCTCCTGCTTCTCCTGCTTCTTCCTCTCCCTCTCCCTCTCCCTCCTGCCATTCATCGTCTCCCCCCTCGTATTCGTCTTCCCCCCATCCCGGCGTGGGCGTGATGCCCAGACTGAGCTCAAGACGAAGCGCCTCGCCCTCCAGTCCCGTGGCAAGGATGTAGTCGCCGCCGCGGCGGAACCGACGCGCGACAAAGTCCTGGCTCTTGATGGTGCACCGCGCGGCGATCTGCAGCCACTTGCGGAATTCCGGACTGGGCAGCAGGATGTTGAGCAGCTCGGTGATGGGGGTTTCGTCACGGGGGTTGAGCAGCTCGTCGGGCTCGGCGGGCCGCTGGAAGAGGTAGCGGTGCTTGTGGGGAGGCCTGGCGACCTTCCACGGCGTCGACCGCTCGATGGCGTCGCTCGTCTCGGGGAGCGTCAGCGTCTCCTGCGCCTCAATGTAGGCTCGTAGTCGCTGAGCGAAGCGGTGGCAGAGGATGTTTTCCAGTGTAATTGTTGAGTGCTCGTCCAGCTGAGCGGCGACTTGCATCAGCGTGTCGGGGGTCAGGTATGTTGGCGAGATGAAGCGGAGCAGGAACTCCAGGTCGGCCTCCTGGAAGGTGCCGCCGTACGGCAGGGGGACGCCGGGAGCGACGTGGATGGGCTTGGCCTGGGGAGCATCGTACTGGGCGGGATTGCCGCGGAGCTGCATCAGGCTGCTGTTCTGGGCATTTTTCTCCTCCTCGCCCTCGACGTAGCCTTCTTCGCCCATCTGGGGGATGTGGAACCAGCCGCTAATGGCCATGCGCACGCGTCCGTGGTCGCGCACAAGCTGCTCCTTGGTCTCGGCGTGGTATACCTCCTCGACGTCGTGGAAGCTCTCGCCGGGCTGCACGGCAAAGAAACTGAGCTGGTTCCAGGCCGGGGGGATGACCTTGACAGGGTCGGGCAGGGGCGTCTTGGCGACGTCGCCACCGTCGTCCTTGCTGATCTCCTGGACGGGGAAGAGACGAAGCGCGCCTCCCCACTCGGGCTGCCATGGCTTGTCGGGATCCGTCAGGTAGAGGATGTAGCTGACCCTTCGACTGCCAATGACGTCGTCGTGGCACAAGAGGAAGCATCCGGGCGTGTAGACATTGATGGCCATGTCGGTTTTCCGACCGCTGAGCGGGCCGCAGCCCGTAATGTCGGAGATGTATTTCCGGAACGTGTCCGAGTAGATGGCGTCGCGAAGGGCCAGCAGGGAGGGCAGTTTGGCGAGGGACTCGTCGTCCAGGCCGTCAAGATTGGCCAAGTCGCCGGACTGGTGGATCTTGTATATGTCGGTCTCCTTGGGCGTGAACTGCACGTTGGAGCGGACCTCGTCTCGCACCGAGCGCAGGAGAGCGTCGTCGACGAGTTCGTGGATGACGGCATGCTTGTACGGCGTCGAGGCGGCGTAGTCCTGGGTGTAGGAATCGAGGACCGACTTGTTAAACAAGCCGTCGCGGAATCGTTTTCGGACCGCGTCATCGGACAGACCTACAGGCAGGCGAGAAGGGATTGGATGGTCAGTTTTTTTTCCGCTGCTCAACAGATGGCCAGTTTATGGAAAACGGCCCGGAACAAGAAGAAAAGAAGAGCAGGAGATGAGAGCGACCGGGCAATGCAGATATGGTCAACCTGAACAAGGGCAAAGGAGGAGGAATACCACGGTTCGGACACGGGACCGGGACGTACAAGGCTTAAGTTTCTTGGGGCTGGCCTGACCGGAGCCAGTGGCTTCGCCGTCTGCTCGTCTCTTCATCGTGGCAAGCGGCCGAAGATTGGCAAGCTAAATGGCCAGATTCGATGGGGGTTTCTCCCAGGTAAGAATACAAAAGTCCTACAGGACAAGGATAACGGAAGCGGAGATGCGTGGCGCCGCGTCGGGAGAATGACAGAGGCGTATGGTGAGCGAGGAGGGAGAAGAAAAAAAATATGGAACCAAAAAAAAAAAAAAAAAAAAGTGAAGCAATCCAGGGTTGGTTGAGGCGGTTGGGGTGGGCCGATGGCGTCAGTGCTCTTGTATGGAACTCCAAGTCTCTCTTTTCTGCCACCTCTCTTGTCTGAATACATTTTCCTCTCTTCCACGGCCTCTGTCGCGTTCCTGCTCTCCCTATTAATGTTTTTTTTTTCGCGCCCGTCTCTCCATGGCGAGGCCAAGCTCGTCCAAGCAGAGATGAGCCTCGATGCGCCCCCCTCGCGTCGCAGCCGCAGCAGCATCATCATCATCATCATCATCATCATCAGATGCGCTCAAAGCAGCCTCCGGCGTCTTGACACGGTCCAACCAGAACCTGCGTCAAGAGCAAGACGCACGATTCTCTCTGCGCCCTCGTCCGCGTCCCATGATGGAATCCTTTTCCCGTCACCCTCGTGCATGAGGCTGGCGGCAAACACTCGAGAACCAGTGGACGAGGCAGCACGCGCCGTGGAGGGAGCGAAATGAAACGAAACCAACAAGGCGCTTAGTGTGCATGTGTGTATGTATGTACATACATATGTACGTGGACCTGCCAACCCTCCCCTTTTTTTCGTTTCTTTTCGTTTCTTTTTTTTTCTTTTTTTTTCTTTTTTTTTCTTTTTTTTCTTTGTTCTTTTTTTGACTTGTTTGCTCCTTCCCTGCATCAGGCACTGCTTCTCATGCACGCAAGACGCCACAGAGGCGTCAAGGTACCGAGGCACGACGCATTGGTCGAGTATTTCTGGGCAACAACTCTGGCGTGGTACGAGGCTGGTCATCATGCTTCGGCGCTTGACCTCCCCCGGAGTTGGCTCCGGGTCTTTCTTTAGAGCCAAGGCAGCCGCCTGGCTGTTGGCCAGAAAAAGAAACCCCCTGATGGTGTGGTCTCGAGCGTTTCCTGCGAGCTGCTGCATGCACGGGACTGCGGCTGTTGAATCGGCGCGTCTCCGCGCGTCTACGGACGGCGCTTGTCCCGCTTCTCCCGACATGGGGTGACGTCACGAGCATCTGCATGCATGGCAGAGCAGAGCACAATGGAGAAGATGGGCTGGGAATCGTGGCGTAACTCATTATATACGTCCGTCTATCATACAGACATGGTGACGGTGACCCAATTCTTACATGATTGCTTGTGCAGAAACAAGACGCACTAGGCAGGGAGCCCATGGGGGCGGTTCAAAAGACGCCTTTTGCCCTTGTTCTCCACCATTAGGTATGTACAACTTTGTCTGAAGCAGACCGCCCGGTGCTTCCACTTCCTTGCTCGGCCGCCCGGCCGCCCGGCTGGCTTTGGTCGCTTGCTCGATGCGGCGCGCGTGTCTGCGTGCCATGCCGAGTTGCTCAGCCGCTCGCTCGCTGGCTCTCCCCCTCCCCAGCGAGTTGCCATCTAAAGCAAGGCCACGACGGCCACGACGGCACCAAGCACGCCGCCAACATTGGCGTAGACGGGCGCAGCGGCACTCGTCGTGCTAGGAACGGGCGCCGAGGAGGTTGACGTGGTAGCGGGCCCAGAGCCGCCCGAGTTCTTGTTGCAGACGAGCGTGCTCGGCGTCTTGACACCGCTGGCGTTGCAGATGCCGGCGGCGAACTGGATGGTGGACTGGATGTCGTCCTTGCCGCAGTCCTTTTCGAGACAGCACGAGATGCCGCTGAGGAAGTCCTTGTTGCTACACACGCAGGCAATGTCGGCGGGGGCGCAGCCAGCAATGTTGGAGCCGGTGATGTAGGAGCTGACGCAGTTGTACTGGCCACTCCCGAGTTAGCACCATTGTTCCGAATAGACTTTGAGAGACGGGGAAGAGGAAGTGGGTAGAAAAAGGAAAAGAAGCGAAAAAAAGAGAAAAAAAAAAAGAAAAAAAAATTAATAAACAGAAAAAAAAAGGAAAAGGGACAAAGGAAAAGAAACGTCCTACCGCGCATTTGGGAATCTTGTCGAGTTGGGGCGAGGCCGACTGGGCGGCGACGAGGCCGGTGGCGAGAGCCAGGGTGATGAGGACGGACTTCATGACGACGGTTAAGGACGACGGACGGTCTTGCAGATCGATGCTCGATGGGGGAGGAAATAATAACAGCGATGATAATAATAGGACTGAAACGCTGCGCAGAGGTAAATTAAAAGACGACGACGCCAGGAGAGGAATGCAGGATGCAATATCGACCAGGAGAGGCGCAAGGTTTTTCTTCAAGAAAGAAAACCGGCGGTGGGGGTCGCGACGCGGAGGCGAGTTGGGAACTTGGGAAGGTCTGGGACGAAGGCGAGGGGGTGCGAAAAGAGCCGGGATAGGCGGGCGTGCGCCGTACGGGGGAGCCGGACCCGTGGTGGCTTGTCCCCGCTCAGGTCGATGGTGTCTTGGGCTGGCTGTCCGGGGGATACCCGCGGGTACCGAGGAGGTACATCCATAGCTAAGTACCTGCCTACCTATCTACCCAAGTATCTTGTACTTGTCGGCCTTCGGACTCTGGCGCGACGGGGCCCGTCTCGGCGTGCTACTATTGGAGGCGAGGCACAGCCCAGACCCACCAGGCGGACGCGTCGGCGCGCTGAAGAGCGGGTGAAGATGATAGGGGGGGGGGGGGTCTGAGTTGGCACGACCAAGGAAAGAAGGAAAAAAGGGAAAAGGCGAAAAATAAAAATAAAAACCGTGGCGCCAGGTCTTGGATGATCGACTCCGTGCCTCCATCCAGTCCAGTAAAGGCTACAGTAAGTGAAGCCTCGGTCCGACTGCAAGTACCAAAGTACTTACCTAGGGTAGGTAGGTACCTACTTTCAACTTACTTTCTACTTGATGTGTACGTACCTAGGGACTTGACTTGATCTGTGCCCACCTACTGCAGGTACCCAAGTGCCCACGTACCCACGTACCTGGGGCACAAGTACATACAACACCAAGCAGACATGCACAGGACGGAGCATGCCCGAAAGGATCCCCCTCCACCACCTTCCGCGAACCCCGTTTATCCATACAACCTCGTGTTGCAGCATCCGTCCAAGTGCCGTCCAGGTGGAGAAATCCCACGATCCGCCGCCCCGACGACCCGGACCTTGGGGCCCAAAAAAAAAAAAAAAAAAAAGACGCCTACCCGAGCCGACGGCGCCGGACTCGGGCTTTGGCTGCGGAAAGGCCGTGTTTTTCTCCATGGACGGGACTGCTTGGCCTCGTGCGTACGACTGCTCGCGATGTGTGTCCGGAGTCTGGCTTTTTTTTTTTTTTTACTTCTTCTTCTTCTTCTTCTTTTTTTTTTTTTTTCGAAAAGGAATATTTCTTCAGAATAAGATACGTTTGTAGGCACCCCGGCTGACCCAGCCGTCCGGGGCCAGGCCTCCAGCGATGCATCCCGACGGGCAATATAGCTCATGGCATGACCGTGGCCGCCTCCCAGTCGAGTTGTCGCCGGGGACGTACCCATGTACATGTCTTGTACATGCGTATGTGCGTACGTACTTGGGGTAAAGCAGGTAGGGTAAGTACCTACGTAGGTATCCAAGGCAAAGCCAAGTAGGCACCTCGACCAACCACGAGGTAGGTAGGTAGACCCCTTTTGCGATGCGGCCCAGGGGACCAACACCAACGTCACCGGCAGCCTTGGTGGGCGAGCTCGACGAAACATGGAGTCAAGGGGGGTGCGTGTACCGCGGGGCTTGGACCGCCGACTTTTCTACGGCAAGATGGGTGGCAGGGACTGAGGATGGATGTTGGGTGCGGTGTTTTGGCGGCATGTACGATCGGTTGGCAGGGGTGTGACGAACCATGATGGTCATGGTGATGTGTGAGAATGGGAGAATCCAGTACAGGGCATACTAGACGATATAGGAACAGACACGTACAAAGAGAGAAAGTACAAGAAATGAACAAATAATGATAATAATACACATATATATTGAATAAAAGAAATAGTAAGAGAAATCATCAAAAACGAAAGAAAACGAAATCATAAACAAATACAATAATATAAACAAATAAATAAATAAAGCGTACACAGAAATAACGAACAAAACAACTATACAACACCCATCACCACCAACCCAAAACCTCCCACAACCCAGTCAATAAACCACCCCCCCCCCCCCCCCCAGCAACCACGGCTGCATCTGCCGTTTATGCCGCGGGGCTCCCGCCCGTCATACAAGGGGGCCAGCGACCGCACATGGGGCCCCCGTTGCTGTTCATGGTCGGGCAGGACGCGGCCTCGGATTCTGGGAGTGGCTGCGCGTGTCGTTTACGTGGGCTGGGAGGTGTTGCTGCGGGGAGAATGCGCATTGAGAAGAGGAGAAAAGAAAAAGAAAAAGAGGGAAAAAGAAGAAAAAGAGAGAGAACAAAAAGAAAAAGAGGAAAAGAGAAGAAAAGAAGAAAAGAAAATAGAAAAGAAAAAGAGGTTAAGACAAAAAAAAAAGACAAGTAATTCAGACGACAAACATCTTCTCCTTCGGCGTAGACGCCTAGATGGGGAATGCATATCCTTTCTGTTAATTCCCCGCCGAGGACATGACGGTGGGAGTCACGGAGTGAGGAAGGAGATGGGGATGGGGATGGGGAGTGGTTGGAGAAAGGCGGTATAGTCGTGTTGGTGCTAGTTTTTGTCCTGGTTTCTCTTTATCCACAGGGAAATACAAACAAGACTTAAAAGAAAAAAAAAATTAAGAAAAACAAAACAAAATAAAATAAAAAGTCAAAGAATTATAAAAGAAAATATAGATAATTGGAAAATATATATATAGAAATAATAGTAAAAAAGTAGAAAAAGAAGCAATAAAAATAAAAAAGAAGCCGCAAAAGAAAGAAATATCCCTTCTCCTATCCCCCCATAGAGCAGGGTTCCTCCACTCCGTCAGTCATGCATATCCTTCATGGGAATTCCCCATCGAAAAGGTCCAGGCGGGGGTGCCTCGAGGAGAAAAGGAAACGGGCGTCCGAGTGCTTTGTAGAAAAAAGGGGGCGTCGACAGAGTACACCGCCCGCGACGTTCACTACACACAGAGAAACAAAGAATACGCCTCCATGCCATGGAACAAGAGGATTCCGCCAAAGCATGCGATTCCTTCCCGGAATGCTCACACGGCAGTCTTTCCTGGTTACGTAGTCAGTCGTCGTATGCCATTCTTTGCCACGGTAAGCCCTCGACCGGTGGCAAACTTTGACCTTGTGACAAAAAAAAGGAAAAGGGGGGAAAAGGAATAAGAAAAAAAAGAAAAGAAATGCCTGCCGACGCAGGACGATCCGTTTGCAAGTGCTACTCGGCAGGCAAATGATGCCGACGTTTCTATGGAGAACGCTTAGCATCCTTCCAGCATCAGTGTGCATGTGTATCGATGAGGCCCGTTAGACGTCGATTCGTGGGTTGGTTGGTTCATATGTGCTATATGTTGATCTTTCTTTCTTTCTTTCTTTCTTTCTTTCTTTCTTTTCCCTCCTTTCCAGCCTAGAAATATTTTCACTAGTGCCGCGTTCAAACCTTCCTTCCTTGCTTCAGTAGATCCGAGACCTTTGGCGGCAGGACGAATGTGCTCCTGTCGTTACGCTTGTAAAATTCGCAGAGGGAGATGGCCGTCTGTTCGGGGACATCTTCGTGTATGAAATGACCTGCATCCGCAAACACTTGCAGTGCATATTTACCTGTTATTATTGTTATTATTATTGTTGTTTTGTTTTGTTAATTGTTTAGCTTCCCCAGACGGTAGGCAGCTCCGAAGCCTTGTTCAAAAATAGCAGAGAGGACATGGAGCTCATCGTCTCCCCTTACCTTGCATTTGACCAATGGTCAATTCCGTATCCAGGCGGTCGGTTCCCGCCAGTAACAAGAGCTTTCCTCCCTTTGCCGCGAGGAATTTCTTGCTCAGCCCCTGGAACCAGCCTTCCCAGAAGGCTTGCGTCGTGCCCAGGTTCGTCCGCCACCTCCATGGCCGGGAGGCGTCCGCACTCTCGTCCCTTGTCAGAAGCGCCGGCACCGACGTTCGAGCAGACACCGAGTTCCGTATCGTGCGTGATCGTACGTGCCAGTCGACGGCGTCTTCGACGCTGGTGAATCCAACCGGCCTGGTGGACAGATACGTCTGCATGCTTTTCAAGGCATCCATGGCCGAGCCCTCGACGACGTCCAGGACGGCATAGCCGAGTAGTGACGTGCCCAACGTCCCAAGGTGGGCCAAGTGCGTCACGACAGCACCCCCCAACGAGTGGCCGACCAATATGACGGGAGGAAGATCCGGCCATCCCATCCGCGTTTTGGTCGATTGAATCACAAAGTATAAATCCCCGGAGAGCGTGGCCAGGCGCAGATCCAACTCTGCACCTTCGGGTGAAACAGTAGATCCATGGCCACGACAGTCCACGGCAAGGATGCCAGCTGTCGGGAGCCGCTTCCGAATCTCGGAACTGACAACGGCAAAGGAGAGTCCGGACGAGCCAGCCCCGTGGTGTATAACGAATAGGGGGCCTTTTCCGACGGGAGATGTCAAGTAAGCATGGAACTTGAGCCCCGGCAATTCGCCAGATTCAAGGTAAAGCTCTCGCTCAAAGTACGTGGTCCAAGGTATCGGCTCCAGGGTTCTGCCCCGGGCGACTCTGGGAGAAGGATCAGCGGGGTTTCGTGGTATAGGCAAGGCAGAGAGTATGTGTCCATGTGTGTGTACGTATACCAGCAAACACAAAACATGATTCAATCGAGAGGGCGGGAAGGAACGGGAGGGAGAAAGGAGACTGTGGAATGTGGAATGTGGACATGAGAGAAGAAGAAGAAACTCATAAAGAGCACTCGAAAACATACCCTTGGGGGCGAGCAAACAAGTTCTGGCTTGGCGTAGGGATAATAGTACCAGTCGACGACACGGATGAAGCCGAGGAGGAGTCGTCATCGACATGCTCAGGGAGATCGGCCAAGGGGTCGGCATTCGGTCCATGTTGTTCCTCCTCGACGTCTTCCATGACGGGTTGCGACGCCAGTCCAAGCTTTACCTTGGCCCATTCCCGTTGTAGATGGCTCATAGCGACGGCACTCGTTCTGATATCATTTGGCTGGGCTTTCCCCAATGACCGACGGTCCGCCGTACCTTTTGTGGCTCGGGACTGCGAGCGTGTAAACGAGATGCGAGATGCGAGATACGAGATGCGAGATGCGAGATGCGAGGTATGTGACTGGTGACCTGTGACTTGTGGCGTGGGAGCGACGGGATCGGCTCTGGCTCTGGCTTTGACTTTGGCTTTGGCTTTTTCCTTGGCTTTGGCTTTGTCCTTGGCTTTGTCCTTGGCTTTGGCTTTGGCTCTGGCTCTGGCTCTGGCTCTGGCTCTGGCTCTGGCTCTGGCTCTGGCTCTGGCTTCAGCTTGGCTCGACTCGGCCCGGGAGTTCAAGGTTGCGGCCAATTCAAAATATCAAACAAGGTCTGCAGGATGCTCATCCATGTGTTTACGACCATGCACGACAGCAGAGCCAACGGGAGACAGACACGCCGAGATTTCTCCTTTTTCGGGACAGGAATCAAGAACTCGGCGGGCCGTTGTCATCGAGTGCTTGCCCAGTCGGCTGAAGGAGGGGGGGGGGGGGGGATCAAGAGGGCAACGGGCCACGGGCATCAAGCATGAAGCAAAGCGTCAAGCGTCAAGCATCAAGCTCCCTGGTGCTGTCTGTTCGACTGTCGACACGACGGCAATCCAATCTGCTGATGATGTCCAATCCGCTGGTGATGTCCAACCTGCTAATGAGGTCCAATCTGCTGATGAGGATCATGAGGCGGCCAAGAGCGGGGCCCGGTCTCTACTGTGCAGACTGTTTTTTTCGACTGTGCTTCCCAGGACATCCGCAGTAGTCAGCAACCGTGTCGGAGACAAAACACGCCCCTGTGCGCAAAAGCAGGACAAACCTACCCTGCACCGCCGCCGCCCAGCATGTCGATTCTCGACATCCCCAACCTCTCAGGCTGGCCGCCGAGATTTGAGTCCGGCAAGGCCGTCGATGGCAAGTGCCTCGGGCGACCCCTTCCAGCCTGCCAGGGTCAGTCCGAATCGGCTCGGCTTTTTATTCCTTTCGCTCATATGCGACGGGACCCTTCGGAAACGGCCGTTGCTACCAGTGACCACCATGTCGAGATCAACGGGGCCGCAAACGCCCGTCCACTCGTCGAATCGCGCCACCATCAAGCTATCGAACCAAGTCCCGGTGCCTCTGTTCGGTTTCCGAAAACGCTGAAAGGCAAAAACGCCTCATAGAAAGAGCCTCGAGCTACCGGAGCATTGTCCGGCCCCCACGCGGAGGTCCTGTCTTCATCACATGTACCGTTGGAATCGCAGCCATTTGCGCGAGCTTGCCGTTCTCCCAAACGGCACTTTCTGCGCTGGCTTTGTTTTTGAACTACCGCGAGACGATATGGCGCAGGAAATTTTGTTCACACGCAAAAAGCGACATGCAAAACAGCAAGAAGCCCCCCCCCCCCCCCTTCTTTTCGTTTGAGATGAGACGAGGGAATGCCCACAAGTCACCTCCATGTTTGGTAGACCAAGCCCATACATATGCAAGGAATTACACGTGTTACTCGGCATGTATTGCCAGAATAGGTCGCGAAAGTGGAACAAAAGAAAGAAATGAAAGACAGGCAACTCTGCATATCATTCCACTGCCTCGGAGCCGGCTCCATCAGCCACGCCCATGCTGATCCAGTAATAGGAACTCGACGCGTTGACCAGCAGCCCAACGTACGGAAAAGGGGTGTAAGAGGAGGGAATATGAGGAAAAGAGGAGAAAGACAAAAATCAAAGGGTGAAGGATGGTTTTTTTTTTGGAGAGGGGGGGGGGGAGATGGGACGAGAGGAGGGGAGACTGGGCACAATGTAATGTGTGATTTGCCATTACGATAATAACCTGGACGACCTGGGTTCCCAAGTACCTATCCAGTACCTACTGGGTAGCCAGTCACCCATGGTGCACTGCCAGCTGGGGCAATGTATCATGGAAACGGACCGGCGGGGGCATTATTCAACAAACATTTGCCATGGTAAGTGTGGCTGGGGGTTATGGAATGTACATACACATGTACGCATGTCGGTTCTTCGGCATTTGCTATCCGTAGTGGTGCGTAAGCCATGTAGTAAGTAGACCCTAGCACTTGATGTATTCGAAATCTCGGAGAAGCTGCCTTGAGTCACAAGTACCAAGGCGAAGAAAAGAGGTAGCCAGTCAAGTCCCTAGGAGTTGGTATGGCAGTATCCCGTCATAGCAGGCCCTCTTGCTACTACACAAATGTGCCCTGACAGAGCGTGCCTTTCTTGAGTGTAATCTTGCATTCACTTTCCCACACCCCACGATTCGACATGATCATGTCGTATGCATGAGACTGCGCACAAGAATTATTTGCCAACGGTCAAGGGTTCCGACCTGATGCTTTGCCCCTAGTCACCGATGCAGCCTTAGCTGGTCTGACGAGGTGGTGAGGTCATACCAAGTCCAGTGGATGGATGTAGGGCCCTGCCATGTCATGTCGACCTGTTGCTGTTTCAAAAACTGGAGCCATATGTATTTTCAAGGGTACGCGTTTAGGCATTTGGACAGGGGCAACAATACCGGCGTGCCCGAGGTCGTTCGCAACTGAGACATTAGCTCTTCAAGAGGCAATAAAAAGAGTATTTAGATACATTACAGCATCGAAATAACACACGTACGTATAAGTATATACGTGTAGCACATATGGAGCAGCAAAAGCGAATCCCCACGTTCGCCTTTCATGTGGCTCATCAACACCATCTCCATCTCAGCCAGCATCGAAATTATCGCGCTGGCCCGTTGTCGGCTGAATGCAGCAGTTGGCAGCCAGGCGGTCGGGACCCGATCCCGGATGAAGCGCGAAATGCTATGCAGGGCTGGCTGTAAGTGCAGATGAGGCTATTATGGCGACATGTGTCACATGTTGTTGCGCCGCCTGGGGTTTTATGACAGAGACGAGACTGAACCCATGGCCACAAGGCCAGCAAGGAAAGCAAGTTCGTTCATAGAGGGAACCAAGGAAAAAAAAATCTAGAAAACCCCGGATGCTGCCTGATTCCGTTCGTTCGATAGACCCAATAGTTTCGGGTGCTTTGGGCTTGGATGGGAACATGGGACATGGGACATAGGGGCGGCCAATGCTGTGGGCAAAGTAGTCTGTCAGACGACAGCGCCCATCCAGCGTGCCTCGTCAAGGAATGGGTGCGATCTGAATGATTGTGCCAAGGCTGAGCTATCGAGGAATTCATGCGGCGATCCCAATCCAGTCGATCTCAATACCTCGTGCGAACTAGTTGCGTCGACTGGGCTGGAGGCGCTCATGCGAGCGTCAAGCTGGTGAGCACCGAGTAAGTCACCTTTGGGGCTTGAGCTCCTTTGACCTGTGCATGTATACATGAAGACAATCCATTGGTTGGCGCTCTATTCTTTGGGCTCTCATACAGCGCAACACAAACGCCGTCGGCAGGGAGGCGGAGGCGGATGACTGGTTGGATGATGTGTTGTATCGATGCGGGCCGAATTCCCGGCCTCCTCGGTGCGTTCTGGAAGCCGGGTGAGGAAGATCAAGCACATCCAAGATTGCTGGCGGCAGCGACGGACACCTTGGCTCTCCTCTGGCTTCCTGGCTTCCTGGCTTCCTGGCTTTCTGGCTTTCCCGGCCTTCTCTACTGGCCTCTGGGAGGAATGTGAAGCGCGCGCTCCAGGGATCTCGGTCCCTGGTCAACTCGGCACAGCGGAGTCTCCCCGAAGTGGACCACGTAGCATGCAAGTCGCCCGAAAGGAAGCTGTCGATTTCTATGCTCACCATCTACCTACCTACCTACCTACAGAAGGTAGCCGAGGTAGGCAGGTAGGTAGATAGCTTGGAGGTGCCTCAATACGTAGATAGATAGGCAGTTGGCGCGGGGCTGCGGACGAGGCGCGAGGAGAGAAGCAGGACTATCCTTTCCTGGATTGTCATGACAAAGGAAGAGTGGAGGCTGGGACGTGTAGTTGACGAAAGAACCTAGCCAACGGCCTCGAATTTTGCCAAGGTCGTCATTATTTCATACCACACGTTGCTCCGGTCCCCACCTTTTCTCCTCTGATTCTCTGGACGCGCCGACACACGCCGAGGCATCCCCATGGAAGTGGAAGCGTGGTTCGTGGGTCCGCCGATTGGTAGATCTGCGCCGCCCAGCGTCTCTTGTAGGAAATAATGTGCTGTCAGATGCCTGATGGCTCGGCCCGTACACCCCTTTCCGCCCTCAAAAAGTGCTGTCGCCTTGCCTTTGGGCTGTTGGCGTTTCATGGCACATCCGCGGCCTCTGTTTGAAAAAAATGGAAGAGCGGCGACGCGAAGCGTATGGCGAATAGCATTCGTCATTGCCCTGTTCCCCCTTTCGGCAGATGGATCGCCCTGCACGGCAACAACAACAGGGATCCAGGACGTTTATTATGCCGAATACCGTGGCGGCGAATGATTTGATTAGCGCTGCTCGAAACGTTTTCCCCTGCACTTGTCGCCCTCTTTCGAGTGCCCCCCCCCCCTTCTTCGATGCCTTCCAAGCTAGTCACAAGGCCAGAGCCAACAACAAACCGCTGTGTGCGCCGCAAGACTGGTGCTTGTTGGCCGATTGGCCCATCTGCTTTCCGGGGTCACCGGATTTTCAAGGACAAACGCCACGCCTTCTTCCCCGGCCCTTTTCGGCAGTCATGGCAGCGTCCTGTACATATGTACATAATGTACACCAAAGCCTTTGTACGTCGCAAGAATCATTAGTGCAATGCCCGGTATAGTCTGTGCTTTCTACTTGCCAGCAACAATTCCGAATGAACCGGCGGCTCGCTGATCAGACTGTGGATCCAGATATCAACCTGCTGCCCGGTTGCCCATTTGCCCGTTTGCCCATTTGCCCATTTGCCCGTTTGCCCATTTGCCCGGTTGCCCGGTTGCCCAGGCTCCTCTGGCTCCGGGCGCCTTCAGCGGCGTCGGACTCTTCTCACACTTGCCATGGACTTGCTCGAGGGAATGCCGAAGCCGAGCGCTAGCCGCAGAAGAGTACCCGCCGCACGCAAGGCTTTAAATCGGAGATTAAAATGATCACTCCCGTCGTGCTGGACGCCATTGCACCACTAGGTAGGCACAGGCACAGGCACAGGCACAGGCACAGGCGCAGGAAGGATGCCACGGTGCCCAAAAGGCGAGCCAAAGGAGTCATGCTGGTGATGATGACCCTCAAACGAGCTATTGCATAATGCAAAGGTACGATGATGAGCCCCTGGCATCATAAAACAAGCGGTAGGGTATGCACCGCTCTTCAGATACATACTCCAGGGGCCCCCGTGAGCGAAGGTGGGCAGAACTCTCCATATTGACCGGGTCTAGACACTAGACAACCCAGGGGGAAGTGGGCGATGTGGGCACATTTCCGGATTCAGATGCCATGTAAATGTAAAATGTACATATGTACATATGTACATAGTATTGTGCATGTATATATGTAATATGCACTGCATGTACGTGCGTATTGATTGATGCAACTTACTCGCCTAGATTGGCCCATCCTGTCCTCGGAGATGCGTCCGCATACATGAAAGGCCGCATTCCGAGGCCATGGGGCATGGATCGACTGGTGTAAGCGCGTCTTTTTTTTTTTCTTCCTTTCTTCTTTCCTTTTTTTGTATAGTTTGAGAGCGACTTCAAAGTGGAAATCCGTGGACGTCCTGGTACGGGAACAAATGCTTGAGACAGCTCGCACTCGCGGACAAAGAAGATGATGTGCTCTTGCCCAGTCGAAGCGAACCTCGTTCGATAGAGGAGGCTCGCAACAGGCTGCGTCGCTGGAGTAGACATCAGGCGAAGTTTTGAATCCCGATAATCCACCGCACATCGGCATGAGCAGGCAATACAACAGGCCGGGGGCCAGAGTACAGGATGGAAACGATGAATTGCAGACACGGCGACTGAATCGACTCTGCAAGGCGTAGCGCATCCGATCTTCCAGCTCCGCAAAGAGCAACGAATGCAACGTCCAGTCGTATTGATGTAACGACCCCTGCCCAACACTCAGTCAGCAAAGAGGTTATAGTTGAGAGTCAGCCGGAAAAAGGCCTTTTCGCAAACTTGCGGCCACCCACCAAGGGGAAAAGAAGGTGGTAGCCATCATGTCACATTGAAGAAATGACAGGACGCGGCCCCAGGGTCTTCTTTGTTGTAAGTATGCAGAATCGAGGCATGGGCAGAGCAGCAGAGCAGCAGAGAAGCAGAGAAGCAGAGAAGCAGAGTGGCAGCAGGCAGCAGGCAGCAGGCAGCAGGCAGCAGGCAGCAGGCAGCAGGCAGCAGGCAGCAGGCAGCAGGCAGCAGGCAGCAGGCAGCAGGCAGCAGGCAGCA
>SRPY01000048.1:0-90742 GCA_018360145.1 Claviceps africana
ATTATTATTATTATTATTATTATTATTATTATTATTATTATTATTATTATTATTATTATTATTATTATTATTATTATTATTATTATTATTATTATTATTATTAATTAATACATACTATATTAAACTAATAGCTAAAATTTCATAATTTCTTTATTTATTATAGTAAGTTTATAGTAGAAAATTAAGTTAATACTATAGTGAAACTAGTTTAAAATTAAGTATTAACATATTTATAATAAAAATATAATAAAATTATTAAGTTTACCTATTATTGAAAGTAATTTAATTAATAAAGTAATTAAATAATATAGTTTAAAAAATATTATTAATACTATTAATAAAGCTATAAATAAAGATATTATTATAGCTAAAAAATATTTTTATAATAATAATATAGTAATTATCTTTAAAAATATAACTTAACTTTATATTAAAAATATAAATTAAGCTTAAACTACCTTTAGCTTAAATATAATACTAAATTAATATATATTTAATATTATTATTAAAGGTTTCTTAATTTATTATATATTTATTTATTTATTTACTCTAAGGGGCATAGAGCCCTTAGCTAGTACCTTATCTTAGTGACCTATATAGGAAAAACCTTAGAATAAGGGGGAAAACCTATATATAATAGTAGATATAAATACTAAAAGGGCTTAAGTTAAGCTTTAAATAGTGTCTATTATAAAAATTAATATATTACTAACTAGGCTTTAGCTATAGTTATTAAAAGGAGTTTAATAAAGGGTATAAGTAATATATATAGAAAGGTATATAAAAATACATTAAATTTAAAGAGGGGAGGGGTAAGGACTTTATAGGCCTAAATTAAGCTTTATTTAAGGCTAAGCTAGGTTATTAAAAGGGGTATAGTATATTAGCTATACACTATAGAATGTAAAGTAATATAAAAGGGCGTAGAAGGTTATAGAAGGTTATAAATTATAATATAGCTATATTGCTAATTTAAAGGTATATTAATTACTAAATTAGGTAATTATTATATACTAAATTATTAGAAGTTATTAATTTAGTAAATACTAAATATAGAACTAAGTTAGGCTTTACTAATAGGCAGTGTAAATATAGTATAATAGTAGGATAGTAGTTATTAATTACTTAAATAGGTTTAATATATTAATAAATAATTTAATAAGTAATTTAAAGCGTTACTCTTTTTCTATAAATAAAGGGGAACCCTTTTAAAGGTTTTTTCTTTTTTTCTCTCTTTCTTTCTTTATACTTAGTTAAAAAATTATAAATATCCCTTTCCCTTTTAAAATTTAATATAGGCTATTTTAGTCTCTATATTAAGGCTAGTTTAAACCTTTAGTATTATATTAATCTTAAGTAATAAAGAAAATAGCTAGTTAATTAAAAGTTAAAGGCCCTTTAGTAAGTGCTTAATCCCCCTTTATGCCTATTTAGGCTTTAACTCTAACCTATATAGAGTGTAAAGTAGGCATTTCTATACTCCCTTTACCTTACTAAAATAAAAGATCTTAGTGTTTATTACTATAATTAGTCTAGTAGGTATTTAATATAGATTTATAGCGGGGCTGCTGTAGCTAATATTAAAGCAATAGAATAACCTAATAAAACAGTCTTTAGTAGAAGTAAATAGGGCCTATATTAGCTTTAAAGCAGTAATAAAGAGGTTTAAGGATAGAAAGAGAGGGGATAATAATAATAGTAGTAAGGCAAAGGGGGGAGGGGTTTAGAGAAGGGGCTATAGTAAAAGAGATATAGAGACGTATAGGTAGCCCTATAGCTAGCCTTATAGCTAATAAGTTTAGGTTTTTTATTTTCTTTTATTTTTTCCTTTATTTTTATCTCTCTTTTTTTTTTCTATTATTATTTTTATTTTTTTTTTATTTTTTTTTATTTTTTTTTTTACTTTTATTTTTTTTTTTTTTTATAAATAAAATAGAATAATTTAAGGCTTAATTTAGTTATATATTAATACTGGTATAAATGCTAAGGTATAATATATTAGCGGTTTAAAGTAGTGGAGGTAAAGTAATAAAGGGGCCTATATTAAGTCTATATTAAGTATTAAAAGGTATTATTATTTACTATTATTTATTTTATAAAGTAAAGGTAAGTTAATAGTATAGAAGGTAATTAGTTTTAAAGAGCTACTTTATTAAATATTATATAAAGCTAGGCTAATTAAAGGCAGTGTAAATTTCCCTTAAGTTTTAAATTAAGCTTACTTTAAACCTTAAAAGGTAAAGGTAATTATATTTAAAGTATTAAAGAATAAAGTAGTAAATGTCTTTATAGTTACTTTAATAGTAATATATTAATAAATTTATATTAAAGATATAGTAAAAGTAAAGGAAAGAGTTAAAGCTAATTTTTTTAATATAAAATTAAACTAAAGCTAATAATTTAAACTTAGTAAAGTAATAATAAAGTTAAAGTACCTTTTTCTTAAAGTAAAAGTTTAGGTTTTATTTAGTTATAGTAAAGTATTAACTTAAGTGTTAATAAGCTACTAAAGCTTATTTTTAAAGCTATTGCTTTTTTTAATTTAATTCTAGCGTTTTAAATATAAAAAATATAGTAGAGTTTAATAGAGGCTAAGTTAAAAGTAATATATAGTTAATATAAAGTTATTTTCTATATTAAGTATTATATTAAAGGTAGGTTACTATTAAAGCATAGGCTATTTAGATTTTATTAGCTATTTTATTTACTTTAATTCTATTATAAAATTATTAAATATAGTAGTTAAAGTATAAGTCTAAAGAGGGGATTACTACTTTAATTTTAATTAAAAACTATAGTATAGCTTTATATATATTAATAATAGTATAAAAGTATTAAATTTACTTTATAGTAAAGGCTTTAATAATACCTTTAGCTATATCTCTATATTTAGTTAAGGTATAATATAAGCCTACACTATAGCTAATAAAGCTTTAAATAACCTAAATATAAAGAAGTCTAAACTTATATAATAGGCACTCTTAAGTAAATATAAAAAGTGTAGTAAAGGTAAGTTACTATTATATTAGTTTTATAGTAAGTTTAAGTTAATAGGCTTTTTATTAAAGTTTATAGTAGATTTAAATATTAAAGAAATAAGCTAATTACATTAGCTAAACTATTATAGTTTTAAGTTAAATTAGTATTATTACTAGCTATCTTTTCTTACTAAAGTAAATAAGTTTACTTTTTTATAAATAAAACTTTAGGCTTAATTTATAAAACTATTTTTAATAAACTATTTAAGCAGTTTTAAGTTAGGCCTAAGTCTCCTCTATTATATAACTATATAGTAGAATATTAGTATTATTAAAAAAGCTAAGTATTAATATAGAGTTAACTATTATAAGCTTAGTGTAAAGTAAGGTAATATAAAGGAAAAAGAGAATTAAAGATATAGAGGACCTTTAAAGGACTTCTATAAGTACTATATAGGAGGCTGCTATTTAGCTATTAAATATAAGGTAGGCTTTATATAATATAGTAAAGGCTTAGGTTTAGTGTATTATTTATATAAAGAGTTTAGTAAAGACTATTATATAAGTGAGTTTTATATAATATATTATATTAAAAGTAGCTAAAATATTAAGCTAAAGAAGTAATATAGTACTGCTATAGTGCTATACTATATATATAGCTTTTATTAAAATAGTAAGGGCTATTTCTATAAAATAATTAGTATAATTACCTATTTAAAGTTTTAAAAGAGTGCTACCCTCTTTAGCTATATAGATAATTTATACTACTATTACTACTTTTAATACCTTACTTATAACGCTAAAAAGGGAGATTAGTCTTTATATATTAATATACTTCCTTTCCTTTAATAACTTTCTTAGTTTATAAAGGATTATAACTTTAGCCTTCTAAAATAAAGCTAAGTAGTGCTTAATATAGTAGTATATATTAAGTAAGTTAGAGAGAATACTAATAAGTAGTTTACTATAGGCTTTAAAGAACTTTACTAAAAGCTTATTAAGTTTAAAGGCTTTTTAGCTAGCTAGTCCTTTAATTATATTATATATCTTTAAGGCTATAAAGTAGTCTTTCTTTAAAAATATAGTAGAGTTAAGTTAAGGGCTAAGGTTAGTTAATATATTATCTATATAAGCAGTTAAGGTAGGAAAGAATTTATTAAAAAATACCTCTACTTTATTATAATAAAAGGTAGCTAAGGGCGCGTTATTATTACTGCAGTAAAGGGCTAGGACTTAAATAGTTTTAGGTAGTAAGCTGCTATAAAGTTAAGTCTATTATTTTAGTTTCTAAAGGTTACTTTTTTTAGCTATTATATCCGCTACTATATAGCGCTAAAAGCTACGTTATTTATTATAAATAACTTATTCTTAATTTAAGGCTACGTTAATAGTAGCCTGCTAGCTTACCTTAGTGTAGTAGTATTACTAAAGTCTTATAGACCTTAAAGGTCTACTATAGCTACGCTTTAAAGGCGTTATAAAGGCCCTTTAATATAAAAAGGGTAGTAATAGTAATAAGTTTAGCTATAAACTATATAGTAAAGGAGTTAATTTAATAAAGGGTATTAAAAATAGTTAATATAGAGAAGGGGTAGAAGCAGTGTATTGCCTCTATAATAATAAATATTTTATTTATTTAAGGCTATTTAAATTAATATAAAGGTTATTTAGTAGTAGTAGTTATAGAATTATAATTATAGAAGGTAATGTAAATAAGCTATAGAATATAGTTAAACCTAATAAAGTTTAATTCTCTTAAAAATTAGGTTTAGAGGTTAGTAAAGAATTAAGTATAATTAATAATACTATTTCTTTTACCTTATATTTACTATATTATTTTACTTTAAAGTGTAATAAACTTAAGTTACTATTAAGTTATAACTATTAAAAGTTTATTACTACTAAGTAATATATAGCTATATTAGTTTTAAAGGAGGTAGTATTAATTAAAGTTACTAATAAAAATATAGTGGTACTATAATAGTTTTATAAAGAAGTTATAAAGAGGAGTTATTTAGTTATAGTAGTAAGTAAAAAAGTAAATAAAGTAAATATTAATATTATAGAGGGTTATAGTGTATTAATTAATATTAAACTATATTATTTATAAGCTAAGGCTATATTAATAGTAAATATAAATAACTATTCTTTTACTTTAAGTTATAAGTTAATAGAAACTTAAGCTTAAGTTTAAAGGGTCTTTATTAATACTATATAGTTTTTAAATTACTACTATATTAATCTTAAATTAAGACCTAAGAGCTAGGTAAATAAGTTATATCTTCTTCTATATATTTTAATATATTACTTATAGTATTATATTTAATTAAAGAATAAAGGGGTTTTTTATAATAAAGGGGCTAATTTAGTGCTAAAGTAGTAGCTAAAAAAGGCCTTAATAGTGCTTTAAGGCCTTAGTAAAGGGGGTATAGACGTTATATTAAGGCTTAGGTATTAGTTATAGCTACCTTAAGGGCGCCTACTATACTTTTAAGGTAAAGCTTTATTAAAGAGAGTATTACTAATTTATTTATATTAGCTATAGATTTAAACCTTAGTTTAGCTATTTATATTTATAAAGGTTAGTATAGGTAGGGTAGTAAAGCTATTAAGCTAGCTTAAGTATATAGCGTAGGCTTTTATTTAATAGTTATTAATAATTAAGTAGTGCTTTAACTAAGTAAAGTAAATACCTATATAGTTAGTATATTGCTTCTATCTTATACCTATAATAGCTAAGTAATTAGTCTTAAAAGCGTGCTTAATAGCAGTGTAGTAGCTATAATATAGAGTTATAGTGTAGTATATAGTAATATAGCTAAATTTAAAGTATTAATAGTATTAGTATAGGTAGAGAGCTTTATTATATAGTTTAGCTTTAAATATTTTAGCCTTATAAATAACTCCTTTATAATATAGTTTATTAGCTATATTAATATCTTTAATTTTAAAGATAAAGAGAGCTTATATTATAGTGCTATAGGGTTTTTATACTATAACTCTAATAATGCCACTACTATTAATAAAGGTAAGGTAGTAGAGGATATCTTCCTTAATAACTTAATATATATAATAAATAGGGAATCCTTTAATAATAATACTAAATATTTATTAATTTAGTGTTATATTTAAACTAAAGGTAGTTTAGACTTATTTTATATCTTTAATATAGGGTTAAGCTATATCTTTAAAGGTAATTACTATATTACTGCTATAGAGGCGCTTTATAGCTATTATAGTATCTTTATTTATAGCTTTATTAATAGTGTAAATAATGTCTTTTAGGCTATATTATTTAACTACTTTACTAATTAAGTTACCCTTAATAACAGTCTCTTTATAAATATAAAGCAGTACTACTATAAAGGCAGCTAAGTAAATAAGCTTAATAGTTATTAAGGTAGCGCTATTAGCTATAATTCTAATTTATATTATAGCTAGTGTAGTTCTAAGCTAAATAGCCTTCTTAATTACCCTTTTAACTATTACTTTAAGGTTAGTAGTTATAACTAGTTCCTAAGGGTTAGTAAATTGCCTATAATAGGCCTATATTATTTTTATATTAATAATATATAAAACGACCTTTTAAACTCCTTTTAGTAAAAAGGTTAGTATAAGCTTAGTAATTTTATTATATTTTTATTATAAATAGACTAGTCCTTAGTCTTAAGCTATATTAGCTATAGTATTAACTTAGTTTCTTACTATAAACTTACTATAGTAAGTAAAGGAATTATAATAACTCTATAAAAGGCTACGGTTTTCTATATTAATATCTATTATTATTACACTATTTACTACACCTATACTTTAAGCTTAATACACTATTATAAAAGAGGGTAAATAAGTATAGCAAAACTTTTTATCTGCTTTTTAAGTTAATCTAAGTTAATTCCGCAGCGTTATTACAGTGCGGGCGAAATTGCGAAAGTTTTTAATTTATTATATATATTAAATTATTAAAAAGAATAGTTTTTATAACTTTACTTTTATTAATAAAGGTAAAACTATTAAAATAATTATATAAAAAGCTTATAATACTATAATATAAGCTTTTTTTATTTTTAATATTAAAAATATTAATATAGCTAATAAATTATATTAAAAAGGAGTAATTTATAAAGCTAAAATATTTAATATAAAACTATATAATAAAGCCCTTTATTTACATTAATATTATTAATATTTTAAACTTAATTATATTATTATATATTATATTATAACTTTATATTATAGCTATTATATTACTATTAAATATACTTTTAAAACTAATTACTTAGCTTTTATAAATATAAAGTAAAAGTAATATATTAATTACTTAAATATTTACTTTACTTAATTAAAGTACTATTTAATTATTAATAATAAATAAATAAAAGCTTATATTATATATTTAAATTAATTTAATAGCTTTATTACTTTATTTATATTAATCTTTAAAGATATAAATCGCTAAATTAAAGTTTAAATTTATAGTTATTATAAATAAATTAATAATACTTTCTTTAATAAAGCTTTATTATAAAAGTATAATAAATACCTTTAAAGTAATTATAATTAATATTTAAGCTTTAATATAACCTTTATAATATTATTATTAAAGCTTTAAAAAACTATTAAAGCCTTTTTTAATTACTATATTAATATTAAATTAACTCTTTTATTATAAAAAACTACTTTACTTTTTAATTAAAATATAATATTATAAATAATATATTAAAATATATAGAAAAAGATATAACTTATTTATTTAATACTTAAGTTTTAACTTAAAATTAATATAATAATAATTTAAGAACTATATAGTATTAATAAAGACTTTTTAAATTTAAACTTAAGCTTTTATTAATTTATAGCTTAAAGTAAAAAAATAGCTATTTATATTTATTATTAATATAGCTTTAAATTATAATTAGCTTAATTTAATATTAATTAATATATTATAACCCTTTATAATATTAATATTTACTTTATTTACTTCTTTATTTATTATTAGAATTAAATAACCTCTTTTTATAACTTTATTATAAAGCTATTATAATATTAATATATCTTTATTAATAACTTTAATTAATATTACTTCCTTTAAAATTAATATAATTATATATTACTTAATAGTAATAAACTTTTAATAATTATAAATTAATAATAATTTAAATTTATTATATTATAAAGTAAAATAATATAATAAATATAAAGTAAAAAAGATAGTATTATTAATTATACTTAGTTTTTTATTAATTTTTAAACTTAATTTTTAAAAGAATTAAACTTTATTAAATTTAACTATATTTTATAGTTTATTTATATTATATTTTATAATTACTATTTTATAGTTAATATAACTAAGCCCCTTTTTTACTTTAAATAACTTTAAATAAATAAAATACTTATGATTATAAAAGTAATATATTACTTTTACTTTTTCTTTACTTTAATTATTTTTAAAACCCTTTATTAAATTAATTTTTTTATTATATAACTTATAATTAAACTTACTATTATTATTACTTTATTTATATTAAAAGGCCTTTATAATACCTTTAAAGTATAGCTATAGTAAACCTTTAAAATTTATAATATTATTTATAATATAAAATATACTTAATAACTTTAATAATATTACTATATAAAAGTAAATTAATAAACTATTATTAATATAGCTTTATATTAAAAATAACTTATTTATAAAAAATAATATAGCTTTTAATATTATATAGTAATAAATATAATAATAAAGAAAAATAACCTTTAAAAACTAAAATAATAAGCTTAACTTTATAATAATTTATTATTTATTTATTTATTTATTTATTTATTTATTTATTTATTTACTTTAGGGGGCATAGAGCCCTTAGCTAGTACCTTATCTTAGTGACCTATATAGGAAAAACCTTAGAATAAAGGGGAAAACCTATATATAATAATAGGTATAGTTATTAAAAGGGCTTAAGTTAAGCCTTAAGTAGTGCCTATTATAAAAATTAATACACTACTAACTAGGCTTTAGCTATAGTTACTAAAAGGAGTTTAATAAAAGGTGTAAATAGTATATATAAAAAGGTATATAAAAATATATTAAATTTAAAGAAGGGGAGTAAAGACTTTATAGTTCTATATTAAGCTTTATTTAAGGCTAAGTTAAGTTATTAAAAGAGATATAATATACTAGCTATATACTATAAAATGTAAAGTAATGTAAAAAGGTATAGAAGGTTATAGAAGGTTATAGGTTATAATATAGCTATATTATTAATTTAAAGGCACGCTAATTATTAAATTAGGTAATTATTATATATTAAATTATTAAGAGTTACTAATTTAGTAAGTATTAAATATAGAACTAAATTAAGCCTTAATAGTAAATAGTGTAGGTATAGTATAGTAGTAGAATAGTAGTTATTAATTACTTAAATAGGTTTAATATATTAATAAGTAATTTAATAAGTAATTTAAAGTATTGCTCTTTTTTTATAAATAAAGGGGACCTCTTTAAAGGTTTTTTCTCTTTTTCTCTCTTCCTTTTCTTATACTTAATTAAAAAATTATAAATACCTTTTTCCCTTTTAAAATTTAATATAAAGCTATCTTAGTCTTTATATTAAAGCTAATTTAAACCTTTAATATTATATTAATCCTAAATAGTAAAGAAAATAGCTAGTTAATTAAAAGTTAAAGGCCTTTTAATAAGTATTTAGTCTCTCTTTATACCTATTTAAGCTTTAACTTTAATTTATATAAAGCATAAAGTAGGCATTTTTATACTCCCTTTACTTTATTAAAATAAAAGATTTTAGTATTTATTATTATAATTAATTTAATAGGTGTTTAATATAGATTTATAGTAGGGCTACTATAGTTAATTTAGATTTTAAGTATTAGTTTAAACTATTTTAAATATATATAGTTTAGTAAATTATATTTAATAAGTTTAAAGTTTAAAGTAAGGTTAAGTTAAATATTAATTAAAGTAGGCTTTATTTAATATAGTAGTGGTTTATAATATAGTGTAAAAAGTTATAGACTTTTAAGCTTAGTATAATTTAAGTAATTCTATAGTATTTAATATAAGTTTAACTTAATACCTTAATAGAGGTATATTAGTAATTAATATTATATAGTGTAATTTATATAGAGTTATTTAGTAAATAGCTAAACGCTTTATTAATACTAAATTAGCTTTAATATAAGGTTTAAATTAGGCCTTTACTATAACTATTAGCTATAGTAGTATTTTTAAGTATAAAATATTAATTTATATAAACTAAATTACTTATTTATTAAAGTAATAAAATAATTTAATAGAATAGTCTTTAATAGAAGTAAATAAAGCCTATACTAACTTTAAAGTAGTAATAAAGGGGTTTAAAAATAAAGAGAGAAGAGATAATAATAATAATAGTAAGGTAAAGAGAGGAGAGGTTTAAAGAAAGGGCTATAGTAAAAGAGGTATAGAGATATATAGGTAGCTCTATAGCTAGCTTTATAGCTAATAAGTTTAGGTTTTTTTATTTTCTTTTATTCTTTTCTTTTATTTTTATTTCTCTTTTTTTTTTTATTATTATTATTTTTATTTATTTATTTATTATTTTTTTTTTCCTTTCTTTTATTTTTTTTTTATAAATAAAATAAAACGATTTAAGGCTTAATTTAGTTATATATTAGTACTAATATAAATACTAAGGTATAATATATTAGTGGTTTAAAGTAGTAAAGGTAAAGCAGTAAAGGGGCCTATATTAAGCTTATATTAAAGACTAAAAAGTACTATTATTTACTACTATTTCTTTTATAAAGTAAAGGTAAGTTAAAAGTATAAAAGGTAATTAGTTTTAAAGAGCTACTTTATTAGATATTATATAAAGCTAAGTTAGTTAAAGGTAGTATAGATTTCCCTTAAGTTTTAAATTAAGCCTACTTTAAACCTTAAAAGGTAGAGATAGTTATATTTAAAGTATTAAAAAATAAAGTAGTAAATATCTTTATAATTACTTTAGTAATAGTATATTAATAAATTTATATTAAAGATATAATAAAAGTAAAAAAAGAAGTTAAAGCTAATCTTTTTAATATAAAGCTAAATTAAAGCTAATAATTTAAACTTAATAAAGTAATAGTAAAGTTAAAATATCTTTTTTTTAAAGTAAAAGTTTAAGTTTTATTTAATTATAGTAAAGTGTTAATTTAAATATTAATAAGCTATTAAGGCTTATTTTTAAAGCTATTACTCTTTTTAATTTAATTTTAGCGTTTTAAATATAGAGAATATAGTAAGGTTTAGTAAAGGCTAAGTTAAAAGTAATATATAGTTAATATAGAGTTATTTTCTATATTAAGTGCTATATTAAAGGCAGATTACTATTAAAATATAAGCTATTTAGATTTTATTAGCTATTTTATTTACCTTAATTTTATTATAAAATTATTAAGCTTAGTAATTAAGGTATAGGTTTAAAAAAGAATTATTACTTTAGTTTTAATTAAAGATAGTAGTATAGCTTTATAAATATTAGTAATAATATAAAGGTATTAAGTTTACTTTATAATAAAGGCTTTAATAATACCTTTAGCTATATCTCTATATTTAATTAAAGTGTAATATAAGCTTATACTATAGTTAATAAAGCTTTAAATAACTTAAGTATAAAGAAGTTTAAACTTATATAATAAATACCTTTAAATAAATATAAAGAGTATAGTAAAGGTAAGTTATTACTATATTAATTTTATAATAAGCTTAAGTTAATAGGCCTTTTATTAAAGTTTATAGTAAATTTAAATATTAAAGAATTAAGCTAACTATATTAGCTAAACTATTATAGTTTTAAGTTAAATTAGCGTTATTATTAGCTATCTCTTTTTATTAAAGTAAATAAGTTTACTTTTTTATAAATAAAACTTTAAGCTTAATTTATAGAATTATTTTTAATAAACTATTTAAGTAGTTTTAAGTTAAGCTTAAGTCTTCTTTATTATATAGCTATATATTAGAATATTAATATTATTAAAAAAGCTAAGTATTAATATAAAGTTAACTATTATAAATTTAATATAAAGTAAAGTAATATAAAAAAGAAAGAGAATTAAAGATATAAAGGACCCTTAAGGGACCCTTATAAGCACTATATAAAGGGCTACTATTTAGCTATTAAATATAAAGTAAGCTTTATATAAAGCAGTAAAGGCTTAGATTTAGCGCGCTATTTATATAAAAAGACTAGTAAAGATTATTATATAAATAAGTTTTATATAATATATTATATTAAAAGTAGTTAAAATATTAAGCTAAAGGAGTAATATAGTACTACTATAGTGTTATACTATATATATAGCTTTTATTAAAATAGTAAAGGCTACTTTTATAAAATAATTAGTATAATTATTTATTTAAAGCTTTAAAAAAGCGCTACTCTCCTTAGCTATATAGGTAATTTATATTATTACTACTGCTTTTAATACCTTACTTATAATATTAAAAAAGGAGATTAATCTCTATATATTAATATACTTCCTTTCTTTAAGTAACTTTCTTAGCTTATAAAGGACTATAACTTTAGCTTTTTAAAATAAAGCTAAGTAGTACTTAATATAGTAGTATATATTAAATAAGTTAAAAAGAATATTAATAAGTAGTTTACTATAGGCTTTAAAGAACTCTATTAAAAGCTTATTAAGTTTAAAGGCTTTTTAGCTAGTTAATCCCTTAATTATATTATATATCTCTAAGGCTATAAAGCAGTTTTTCTTTAGAAATATAGTAGAGTTAAATTAAGGGCTAAAGTTAGCTAATATATTATTTATATAAGTAGTTAAGGTAGAAAAGAATTTATTAAAAAATGCCTTTACTTTATTATAGTAAAAGGTAGCTAAAGGTACACTATTACTACTATAGTAAAGGGCTAAAACTTAAATAGTTTTAAGTAATAAGCTACTTTAAAGTTAAGCTTAATATTTTAGTTTTTAAAGGTTGCTTTTCTTAGCTATTATATTTACTACTATATAATATTAAAAGCTATATTATTCCTTATAAATAACTTATTTTTAATTTAAAGCTATATTAATAGTGGCCTATTAGCTTACTTTAATATAGTAGCATTACTAAAGTCTTTAAGTATATTTTATATTATAAATAGCTTTATAAACCTTAAAGGTTTACTATAGCTATACTTTAAAGGCATTATAAAGGCCTTTTAATATAAAAAGGGTAGTAATAGTAGTAAATTTAGCTATAAACTATATAATAAAGGAGTTAATTTAATAAAGGGTATTAAAGATAATTAATGTAAAAAAGGGGTAAAATTAATATACTACCTTTATAGTAGTAAGCGTTTTATTTATTTAAGGCTATTTAAAGTAATATAAAGGTTATTTAGTAATAGTAGTTATAAAACTATAATTATAAAAGGTAATATAAATAAGCTATAAAATATAGTTAAACTTAATAAAGTTTAATTCTTTTAAAAATTAAATTTAAAGGTTAGTAAAGAATTAAATATAATTAATAGTACTATCTCTTTTACTTTATACCTACTATATTATTTTACTTTAAAGTATAATAAGTTTAAGTTATTACTAAGCTATAATTATTAAAAGTTTATTACTACTAAGTAATATATAGCTATATTAGTTTTAAAGGAGGTAGTATTAAAAAATATAATAATACTATAGTAGTTTTATAAAGAAGTTATAAAAGGGAGTTATTTAGTTATAATAATAAGTAAAAGAGTAAATAAAGTAAATATTAATATTATAAAGAGTTATAGTGTATTAGTTAGTGCTAAACTATATTATTTATAAGCTAAGGCTATATTAATAGTAAATATAAATAGCTATTCTTTTGCCTTAAACTATAAATTAATAAAAACCTAAGCTTAAGTTTAAAGGGTCTTTATTAATACTATATAGTTTTTAAATCACTATTACATTAGTTTTAAGTTAGAACTTAAGAGCTAAATAAATAAGTTATATTTTCTTCTATATATTTTAATATATTACTTATAATATTATATTTAATTAAAGGGTAAGGGGGTTTTTTATAATAAAGGGGCTAACTTAATGCTAAAGTAGTGGTTAAGGAAGGCCTTAATAACGCTTTAAAGCCTTAGTAAAGGGGGTATAAATATTATATTAAGGCTTAAGTATTAGTTATAGCTACCTTAAAAGTATTTATTATACTTTTAAAGTAAAGCTTTATTAAAGAGAGTATTACTAACTTATTTATATTAACTATAGATTTAGACTTTAGTTTAATTATTTATATTTATAAAGGTTAATATAGGTAGGGTAGTAAAGCTATTAAGCTAATTTAAGTATATAATATAGGCTTTTATTTAGTAGTTATTAGTAATTAAGTAATGTTTTAATTAAGTAAGGTAAGTATTTATATAATTTATATATTACTCCTGCCTTATATTTATAATAGCTAGGTAATTAATCTTAAAAGTATACTTAATAGCAGTGTAGTAGCTATAATATAGAGTTATAGTATAGTATATAGTAATATAATTAAATTTAAAGTATTAATAATATTAATATAAGTAAAGAGCTTTATTATATAATTTAGCTTTAAATATTTTAGCTTTATAAATAACTCTTTTATAGTATAGTTTATTAACTATATTAATATCTTTAATTTTAAAGATAAAGAGGGCTTATATTATAGTGCTATAGAGTTTCTATACTATAATCTTAGTAATACTACTGCTATTAATAAAGGTAAGGTAATAGAGAATGTCTTTCTTAGTAATTTAATATATATAATAAATAAGGAATTCTTTAATAATAATATTAAACATTTATTAGTTTAATATTATATTTAGGCTAAAAGTAGTTTAAACTTATTTTATATTTTTAATATAAAGTTAGGCTATATCTTTAAAGGTAATTATTATATTACTACTATAAAGGCGCTTTATAGCTACTATAGTGTCTTTACTTATAGCTTTATTAATAGTATAAATAATATCTTTTAGGCTATATTATTTAACTACTTTATTAATTAAGTTACCTTTAATAATAGTCTCTCTATAAATATAAAGCAGTACTACTATAAAGGTAGCTAAATAAATAAGCCTATTAGTTATTAAGGTAATATTATTAGCTATAATTCTAGCTTATATTATAGCTAGTGTAGTTTTAGGTTAAATAGCCTTTTTAATTACCCTTTTAACTATTACTTTAAGGTTAGTAGTTATAACTAGTTCTTAAGGGTTAATAGGTTACCTATAATAGGCTTATATTATTTCTATATTAATAATATATAGAATAACCTTTTAGATTTCTTTTAGTAAGAAGGTTAGTATAAGCTTAGTAATTTTATTATATTTCTATTATAAATAAACTAATACTTAGTCCTAAGTTACGTTAGCTATAGTATTAACTTAGTTTTCTATTATAAACTTACTATAGTAAGTAAGGGGATTATAGTAACTCTATAAAATACTATAGTTTTCTATATTAATATTTATTATTATTACACTACCTACTATATTTACGCTTTAAGCCTAATATATTATTATAAAGGGGGGTAAATAGATATAGCAAAACTTTTTATTTGCTTTTTAAGTTAATCTAAGTTAATTCTGCGGCGTTATTGCAGTGCGGGCGAAATCGCGAAAGTTTTTTTTTTTATAATTTATTATTTAAAACTACTTAAATTCTAAACCTTTATTATAGTAATAATAGTATACCTTTAGCTATATTTTATTATAATAAAGTAAAAGTATTTTTTAATAAGTTTTTTTTAACCTTAATTATTTATATAAATAATATATTAATTACCTTTAGCCTTTAATTTAACTTTATTATATTTCTAAATAAAAACTACTTTATTACTTTAAAAATATATAATATTATTAAAGAGCTAATTAATTAAAAAGCTTTTAAATTTAATAAGCTTTTAATAAAGTTCTTTAAAGCCTATAATAAACTACTTACTTATATTCTCTTTAATTTATTTAATATATATTATTATATTAAATACTACTTAGTATTATTTTAAAAAGCTAAAGTTATAATTCTTTATAAATTAAGTAAGTTCTTTAAAAAAAAAGTATATTAATATTTAAAGACTAATTTCTCTCTTTCATATTATAAATAAAGTCTTTAAAATAGTAATAATAATATAAATTACTTATATAATTAAAGAAAGTAATACTCTTTTAAAGCTTTAAATAAATAACTATATTAATTATTTTATAAAGGTAGCTTTTATTATTTTAATAAAAATAGTATATATAGTATAGTATTATAATAATATTACTTTATTTTTTTAGTTAAATATTTTTATTACTTTTAATATAGTATATTATATAAAACTTATATATATTATAGTTTTTATTAAACTTTTTATTTAAATAATATTATTATTATTATTTATTTACTTTAAGGGGCATAGAGCCCTTAGCTAGTACCTTATCTTAGTAACTTATATAGAAAAAACCTTAAAATAAAGGAGAAAACCTATATATAGTAATAAATATAAGTATTAAAGAGGCTTAAGTTAAGCCTTAAGTAATATATATTATAAAAATTAATATACTATTAACTAAGCTTTAGTTATAGTTATTAAAAGGAGTTTAGTAAAGAGTATAAGTAATATATATAAAAAGGTATATAAAAATATATTAAATTTAAAGAGAGAGGGGTAAAGACTTTATAAACTTAAGTTAAGCTTTATTTAAAGCTAAGTTAAGTTATTAAAAGAGATATAATATACTAGCTATATATTATAGAATATAAAGTAATATAAAAGAGTGTAAAAGATTATAAAAGGTTATAAATTATAATATAGTTACATTATTAATTTAAAGGCATATTAATTATTAAATTAAGTAATTATTATATATTAAATTATTAAAAGTTATTAATTTAATAAGTATTAAATATAAAACTAAATTAAGCCTTAGTAGTAAGTAGTGTAAATATAATATAGTAGTAGAATAATAGTTATTAATTATTTAAATAAGTTTAATATATTAATAAATAATTTAATAAATAATTTAAAGTATTACTTTTTTTTATAAATAAAGAGAACCTTTTTAAAGGTTTTTCCTTTTATTCTCTCTTTTTTTCTTTATATTTAAATAAAAATTATAAATACTCTTTTTCTTTTTAAAGTTTAATATAAAGCTATTTTAATCTTTATATTAAAGCTAGCTTAAACCTTTAATATTATATTAATTCTAAGTAATAAAAAAAATAATTAATTAATTAAAAGTTAAAGGCCTTTTAATAAATTTTTAATCTCTCTTTATATTTACTTAAGCTTTAACTTTAATTTATATAAAGTATAAAGTAAATATACCTTTACTTCCTTTACTTTAGTAAAATAAAAAACCTTAATATATACTACTATAATTAATTTAATAAGTATTTAACTTAAATTTATAGTAAAGGTATTATAATTAACTTAAATTTTAAATATTAATTTAAACTATTATAAATATATATAATTTAATAAAGTATATTTAATAAGTTCTTAAGGTTTAATATAAAGCTAAGTTAAATATTAATTAAAGTAAGCTTTATTTAACTTAATAATAGTTTATAATATAGTATAAAAAGTCTTTAACTTTTAAATATAATATAATTTAAACTATTTTATAAAATTTAATATAAGTTTAATTTAACTCTTTAATAAAGGTATAATAGTAGTTAATTTTATATAGTATAATTTATATAAAGTTATTTAATAAATAGTTTAATACTTTATTAATATTAAAGTAGCTTTAATATAAAGCTTAAGTTAAGCCTTTATTATAACTACTATATATAATAATATTTATAAATATAAAATATTAACTTATATAAACTATATTATTAATATATTAAAGTAATATAAGAAACTAATAAAGTAGTTTTTAATAAAGATGATTAATATTTATAGTAATATTATATTAAAAAAAAGTAAAGAAAAAGAAAAGAGAGAGAAAAAAAAGAAAGAAATAAAGAAAAAAAAGGCTAAAGTAAAGGCTATAATAAAAGAGAGATAAAGATATATAAATAGCTTTATAATTAGCTTTATAGCTATTAAATTAAAAGTTTTTGTTTATTTTTTATTTTCTTTTTTTTCTTTTTTCTTTTTTTTTTATTATTTTTTTTTAAAAAGTTTTTCAAAAAAAAAAAAAAATATATATAGTTTAGTATAATTATATATTAATATTAATATAAATATTAAAGTATAATATATTAATAGTTTAAAGTAATACTAGCTAACTTTTCGCGATTTCGCCTACACTATAATAACGCTGTAGAATTAACTTAAATTAACTTAAAAAGCAAATAAAAAGTTTTGCTATACCTATTTACGCCCCTTTATAATAGTATATTAAGCCTAAAGTGTAGATATAATAAGTAATGTAAAAATAATAAATATTAATATAGAAAACTATAGCATTTTATAGAGTTATTATAATCTCTTTACTTACTATAGTAAGTTTATAGTAAAAAACTAAGTTAATACTATAGCTAATATAGCTTAAAACTAAATACTAATCTATTTATAATAGAAATATAATAAAATTACTAAGCTTATATTAACCTTTTTATTAAAAGGAGTCTAAAAGGTTATTTTATATATTATTAATATAAAAACAACGTAGGCTTATTATAAGTAATTTACTAACCCTTAAGAACTAGTTATAATTATTAACTTTAAAGTAATAGTTAAGAGGGTAATTAAGAAAGCTATTTAGTTTAAAACTATATTAGCTATAATATAAATTAAAATTATAGCTAGTAGCGCTACTTTAATAATTAATAGGCTTATTTACTTAGCTATCTCTATAGTAGTATTACTTTATATTTATAAAGAGACTATTATTAAAGGTAACTTAATTAGTAAAGTAGTTAAATAATATAGCTTAAAAAACATTATTTATACTATTAATAAAGCTATAGGTAAAGATATTATAATAGCTATAAAGTACCTTTATAGTAGTAATATAGTAGTTACCTTTAAGGATATAGCTTAACTTTATACTAAAGATATAAAATAGGTTTAAATTACCTTTAACTTAAATATAATACTTAACTAATAAGTGTTTAATATTATTATTAAAGGATTCCCTATTTATTATATATATTAAGTTACTAAAGAAAATATTCTCTACTACTTTACCTTTATTAATAGCAGTAGCATTATTAAGGTTATAATATAAAAACCTTATAGTATTATAATATAAGCCCCCTTTATCTTTAAAATTAAAGATATTAATATAGCTAATAAACTATACTATAGAGAAGTTATTTATAAAGCTAAAATATTTAAAGCTAAACTATATAATAAAGCTCTTTATTTATATTAATACTATTAATACTTTAAATTTAACTATATTACTATATACTATATTATAACTTTATATTATAGCTACTATACTACTATTAAATATACTTTTAAAACTAATTACCTAGCTATTATAGATATAAGGCAGAAGTAATACACTAACTATATAAATACTTACTTTATTTAATTAAAACACTACTTAATTATTAATAATTACTAAATAAAAGCGTATACTATATACCTAAACTAACTTAATAGCTTTATTACTTTATTTATATTAACCTCTATAAATATAAATAGCTAAATTAAAGTCTAAACTTATAGTTAATATAAATAAGCTAATAATACTCTCTTTAATAAAGCTTTACTTTAAAAGTATAGTAAGTGCCTTTAAGGTAGCTATAACTAATATTTAAGCCTTAATATAATATTTATACCCCCTTTACTAAGGCCTTAAGGCACTATTAAGGCCTTTCTTAGCTATTACTTTAGTATTAAATTAGCCCCTTTATTATAAAAAACCCCCTTACCTTTTAATTAAATATAATATTATAAGTAATATATTAAAATATATAGAAAAAGATATAATTTATTTACTTAGCTTTTAAGTTTTAATTTAAAACTAATATAATAGCAATTTAAAAACTATATAGTATTAATAAAGACTCTTTAAACCTAAGCTTAGGTTTTTATTAATTTATAGCTTAAAGTAAAAAAACAGCTATTTATATTTACTACTAATATAGCCTTAGCTTATAAATAATATAGTTTAATACTAATTAATACACTATAACCCTTTATAATATTAATATTTACTTTATTTACTTTTCTACTTATTACTATAACTAAATAACTCTCTTTTATAACTTCTTTATAAAACTACTATAATATTATTATATCTTTATTAATAACTTTAATTAATACTACTCCTTTTAAAACTAATATAGCTATATATTACTTAATAGTAATAAACTCCTAATAGTTATAGTTTAATAATAACTTAAACTTATTATATTTTAAAGTAAAATAATATAATAAGTATAAGGTAAAAGAGATAGCACTATTAACTATATTTAGTTATTTACTAACCTTTAAATCTAATTTTTAAAAGAATTAAACCTTATTAAGTTTAACTATATTTTATAGCTTATTTATATTACCTTTTATAATTATAGTTTTATAATTAATATTACTAAATAAACTTTATATTACTTTAAATAGCCTTAAATAAATAAAATACTTATTACTATAGAGGTAATATACTACTTTTACCTCTCTTTTATATTAGCTATTTTTAATACCCTTTATTAAATTAACTTTTTTACTATATAGTTTATAATTAAACTTACTACTATTAGTATACTTTTTATATTAAAGGGCCTTTATAGCGCCTTTAAAGTATAGCTATAGTAAACCCTTAAGGTTTATAAAGCTATTTATAATATAAAATATATTTAAAGGCTTTAGTAACACTATTATATTAAAGTAAGCTAATAAGCTACTATTAATATAGCTTTAAATTAAAAATAAGTTATCTATAAGAAATAATATAGCTTTTAACGCTATATAGTAATAGATATAATAGCTAAAAAGAGTAACCTTTAAAAACTAAAATAATAAGCTTAACTTTATAGTAGTTTATTACTTAAAACTACTTAAGTCCTAGCTCTTTACTATAGTAGTAATAGTATATCTTTAGCTACCTTTTATTATAATAAAGTAAAGGTATTTTTTAATAGATTTTTTCCTACTTTAACTACTTATATAAATAATATATTAGCTAACTTTAGCCTTTAACTTAACTCTACTATATTTTTAAAGGAAGACCTCTTTATAGCTTTAAAGATATATAATATAATTAAAGGACTAGTTAACTAAAAAGCCTTTAAACTTAATAAGCTTTTAATAAGGTTCTTTAAAGCTTATAATAAACTACTTATTAATATTCTCTTTAATTTATTTAATATATACTACTATATTAAGTATTACTTAGCTTTATTTTAAAAGGCTAAAGTTATAGTTCTCTATAAGTTAAAAAAGTTACTTAAAGAAAGGAAGTATATTAATATATAGAGATTAATTTCCTTTTTTAATATTATAAATAAAGTATTAAAAGTAGTAATAGTAGTGTAAATTACTTATATAGCTAAAGAGAGTAGCGCTTTTTTAAAGCTTTAAATAAATAATTATATTAATTATTTTATAAAGGTAGCCTTTATTATTTTAATAAAAGCTATATATATAGCGTAGCACTATAGTAACACTATATCGCTCCTTTAGCTTAATATTTTAGCTACTTTTAATATAATATATTATATAAAACTTATCTATATAATAGTCTTTATTAGTTTTGTTATATAAATAATATACTAAACCTAAGCCTTTACTATATTATATAAAGCTTATTTTATATTTAATAGCTAAATAATAGCCCTTCATATAATACTTATAAAGGTCCTTTAAAGGTCCTTTATATCTTTAATTCTCTTTCTCTTTTATATTACTTTACTTTATATTAAACTTATAATAGTTAACTTTATATTAATACTTAGCTTTTTTAATAATATTAATATTTTAATATATAGCTATATAATAAAGAAGACTTAAGCTTAATTTAAAACTATTTAAGTAGTTTATTAAAAATAGTTTTATAAATTAAGCCTAAAGTTTTATTTATAAAAAAGTAAACTTATTTACTTTAATATAAAGAGATAGCTAATAATAATATTAATTTAACTTAAAACTATAATAGTTTAGCTAATATAGTTAGCTTATTTCCTTAGTATTTAAATTTACTATAAACTTTAATAAAAGGCTTATTAACTTAAGTTTATTATAAAATTAATATAGTAGTAACTTACCTTTACTATACTTTTTATATTTATTTAAAGTTATTTATTATATAAGTTTAAACTCCTTTACACTTAAATTATTTAAAGCTTTATTAACTAAAGTATAGGCTTATATTATATTTTAATTAAATATAGAGATATAGCTAAAGGTATTATTCAAGCCTTTACTATAAAATAAACTTAATGCTTTTATACTATTATTAATATTTATAAAGCTATATTATAGTTTTTAATTAAAACTAAGGTAATAATCCCCCCTTTAAATCTATACTTTAATTACTAAGCTTAATAATTCTATAATAGAATTAAAGTAAATAGAATAATTAATAAAATTTAAATAGCCTATGCTTTAATAATAACTTATTTTTAATATAATACTTAATATAAAAAATAACTTTACACTAACTATATACTGCTTTTAACTTAGCCTTTATTAAACTTTACTATATTCTTTATATTTAAAATATTAGAATTAAATTAAAAAGAGTAATAGCTTTAAAAATAAGCCTTAATAGCTTACTAATATTTAAATTAATACTTTACTATAGCTAAATAAAACTTAAACTTTTACTTTAAAAAAAAGGTACTTTAACTTTACTATTATTTTATTAAGTTTAAATTATTAGCTTTAGTTTAGCTTTATATTAAAAAAATTAGCTTAAACTCTTTTCTTTACTTTTATTATATCTTTAATATAAACTTATTAATATACTACTATTAAAGTAATTATAAAAATATTTACTATTTTATTCTTTAATACTTTAAATATAACTATCTTTATCTCTTAAAGTTTAAAGTAAACTTAATTTAGAATTTAAAGGAAATCTATACTACCTTTAATTAGCTTAGCTTTATATAATACTTAATAGAGTAGCTCTTTAAAATTAATTACCTTCTATACTTTTAACTTACCTTTACTTTATAAAAGAAATAGTAGTAAATAATAGCACTTTTTAATTTTTAATATAAGCTGAAAGTAAGCCTCTTTACCACTTTACCTTTACTACTTTAAGCTATTAATATATTATACCTTAGTATTTATATTAGTATTAATATATAATTAAATCAAGCCCTAAATTGTTTTACTTTATTTATAAAAAAAAATAGAAAAAAGGAAAAAAAGAATAAATAAAAATAATAAAAAAAAAAAGAAATAAAAATAAAGGGAAAGAATAAAAGAAAATAAAAAAACCTAAACTTATTAGCTATAAAGCTAGCTATAGAGCTACCTATATATCTCTATATCTCTTTTACTATAGCCTCTTTTTTAAACCCTTTTTTCTTTTACTTTATTATTATTATTATTATTCTCTCTCTCTTTATTTTTAAACCCTTTTATTATTACTTTAAAGCTAATATAGGCCTTACTTACTTCTACTAAAGATTATTCTATTAAGTTATTTTATTACTTTAATAAATAAATAATTTAATTTATAGAAATTAATATCTTATACTTCAAAATACTACTATAGCTAGTAGTTATAATAAAGGTTTAACTTAAACCCTATATTAAAGCTAATTTAATATTAATAAGGCGCTTAGCTATTTACTAAATAACCCTATATAAATTATATTATATAATATTAGTTACTAATATGCCTTTACTAAAGAATTAAGTTAAACTTATATTAAATACTATAGAATTACTTAAGTTATACTAAGCTTAAAAGTCTATAACTTTCTATACTATATTATAAACTATTACTATATTAAATAGGGCCTACTTTAATTAATATTTAACTTAGCTTTACTTTAAACCTTAAACTTATTAAATATAACTTATTAAGCTATATATATTTAAAATAGTTTAAATTAATACTTAAAATCTAAATTAGCTATAGTAGCTTTACTATAAATCTATATTAAATACCTACTAAACTAATTATAATAATAAATATTAAAATCTTCTATTTTAATAAAGTAAAGAGAGTATAAAAATACCTACTTTATACCTTATATAGATTAGAATTAAAGCCTAAATAAATATAAAGAGGGATTAAATATTTATTAAAAGGCCTTTAACTTTTAATTAACTAGCTATTTTCTTTACTATTTAGAATTAATATAATATTAAGGGTTTAAACTAACTTTAATATAGGGATTAAAATAGCTCTATATTAAATTTTAAAAGGGAAAGGGATATTTATAATTTTTTAATTAAATATAAAAAGAAAAAGAGAGAAAAAGAGAAAAAACCTTTAAAAAGATTCCCTTTATTTATAAAAAAAAAGCAGTACTTTAAATTATTTACTAAATTACTTATTAATATATTAAATCTATTTAAGTAATTAATAACTACTATTCTATTACTATACTATATTTACACTATTTATTACTAAGGCTTAACTTAATTTTATATTTAGTATTTACTAAATTAATAACTCCTAATAATTTAATATATAATAATTACCTAATTTAATAATTAATATACTCTTAAATTAGCGGTATAGCTACATTATAACCTATAACCTTTTATAACCTTTTATACCCTTTTACATTACCTTATGTTTTATAATATATAGCTAGTATACTATACCCCTTTTAATAACTTAGCTTAGCTTTAAATAAAGCTTAATATAAAACTATAGAGTCTTTACTCTCCTCTCTTTAAATTTAATATATTTTTATATACCTTTTTATATATATTACCTATATCTTTTACTAAACTTCTTTTAATAACTATAGCTAAAGCCTAGTTAGTAGTATATTAATTTTTATAATAAGCACTACTTAAAGCTTAACTTAAGCCCCTTTAGCACTTATACCTACTACTATATATAGGTTTTCCCCTTTATTTTAAGGTTTTTCCTATATAGGTTACTAAGATAAGGTACTAGCTAAGGGCTCTATACCCCTTAGAGTAAATAAATAAATAAATAAATAGTTTAAAGTAATAAAGGTAAAGTAATAAAAAAGCTTATATTAAGCTTATATTAAAAATTAAAAAGTACTATTATTTATTATTATTTCTTTTATAAAATAAAAGTAAATTAATAATATAAAAGATAATTAATTTTAAAAAGCTACTTTATTAAGTATTATATAAAGTTAAGTTAATTAAAGGTAATATAAATTTTCTTTAAGTTTTAAATTAAGTTTACTTTAAACTTTAAAAGGTAAAGGTAATTATATTTAAAGTATTAAAAAATAAAGTAATAAATATCTTTATAATTACTTTAATAATAATATATTAATAAGTTTATATTAAAGATATAGTAAAAGTAAAGAAAAAAGTTAAAGTTAATTTTTTTAATATAAAATTAAACTAAAGCTAATAATTTAAACTTAATAAAGTAATAGTAAAGTTAAAGTACCTTTTTTTTAAAATAAAAGTTTAAGTTTTATTTAGCTATAATAAAGTGCTAACTTAGGCATTAATAGGCTACTAAGGCTTATTTCTAAAGCTATTACTTTTTTTAGTTTAATTTTAGTGTTTTAAATATAAAGAATATAGTAGGGTTTAATAAAGGCTAAGTTAAAAGTTATTATAGGACGGAATTCCTTACATAAAAGGAGGATTCCTAATAACATAAGTAGAAGGAATAACTTTATTACTATATATAACTATATACCTATCTATAACTTATATATATTCTCTTTTATAATTCCTCTTATAATTATTTATAATGCATTTTATAAGTTATAAATACCTACGCTTTATATACTATATTTAGTATATAATAAATAGTAGTAATTACTGTTTCTTTTATATATATTAAATTATAAATATAAAAGCTAATTATTTATATATTAATAACTAAAGAAGACTAATAGGCTTAAGATATTAAGCTAGTAACTTTAAGCCTCTTTTTAATTACTTAAAACTAAATTTAATAAATATATTAACTTTAGGTATTTTATAAAGACTTTTTAGAGTTTTAATATTATAAGAAACTTTTTCTTTTTTAAAAAGACATTAAAAACCTTAAAACTCTTATAAAATATTAATTTATAAATAATAAACTATAGATTTAATTTAAGCTTATTTAAATTAATTAACTTTACTATTAAAATCCTATAAATAGCCTTTTTATTAATAAAGAACTAAAAGCTATAAAAAGAATAATAAATTAAGTAAAAAAGTTTAAACTTTTAAATCTTTTTAAATTAAAAAACAGTCTTTTAAACTTACTATAAGCCTTTTCCTTTATTAATAAATTAAGTACTCTCTTTTTTATAGAAACCTTTTAAATTAAATAAAAAGATATATTAATAAAGAATAACTATAGTATTAATAAAAAAGAACTACTAAAGACTTTAAGATTTAACTTACTTTTACTAAAAAAGAATCTTTATAGCTCTTTCTTTAAAGAAAGGTATATAAATATAGATACTTAAGTAATTTCCTTTAATTTTATATTAGCTTTTATTAATTAAGCTTAAAAGAAAGCTTTAATATTTATTAAGCTAAAACTAGCTTTTATAGAAATCTTTTAAAATAAAGTAATCTCTTTTTTTAAAAAGAAATTTAAATAATAAAACCTTTATATTAAATAAACTAATGCTAATATAATAGAGAATTTTTAGTATATAATAGTAAAATTTTAAGTTAAAAACTAATATACTTTAGTAAATATTTACTTATTAAACTAATAAAACCTTAAATTTTAATTTATAAAGCTACTATTAATTAACACTTTTTTTTAAAAAGAATTAGGTATTTATTATAATAAAGTAATAACTAGCTATAAAGAAAACTCTTTATAATAAGCTTTTATAAATAATACTAAAAGATTAATGTTTTTCTTTTAATATTAAAAGACTTACTTAAACTATTAACTAATAATAAACTTTAATTAAAAATACCTTAATATATATATTCTATATTTTAAAGAATAAAGTTAATGCTTTAATAAGTAAGTATTTTAATATTTATTAATATACTATAATTAGCCTTTACTTTCTATTATAGAAAAACTAGCTATAATAGTTAAGTACTTAAGAACCTTTATTTTAGTACTTAATATTTATAATAGATATTTTAATACTTTATAAAAGATAAGGGATATTAAGTACTTTAACTTTAAAACTAACTTTAAAGATATTAATAGTAAGGCTATTTATTATAAAAGAAAGGTAGCTATTTTTAATAATATAAATCTTTAAGTTTAAGTAGTAAAGGGCTACTATAATTATATAACCCTAAATTATTAAAATTAAATTTAATACTAAATTTAGTATTTATTTTAAAGGCTAGCATTAACTTAATATAAATAGTATTTTAATAACTAAAAGTAAATAATAATATTTAGTAATTTAAACTTAGTTTTTTATATAGTTTAAAAGAAGTTTAATATTAAAGTTTAAAATACTATAGCTTAGTTTAATTAAGCTAAATTCTTTAAAGATAATATAATTAATATTATATTTTTTAAAAACTTTATAGTAAAGGTTTTTTATTATATATAAACTAATAGTAAATTTAATAACTTTTAACTATTAGTTTAACTTTACTTTGAGTTATATATAAAACTTTAATAACTTTACCCTTTTTTACTAAAAATAAATTAATATAATATATATATTAACTTTATTAATTGTAAAAGATATAACCTTTAAAATATATTTTAAAAAACTAAAAACTATAAAAAGACTAAAAAAATAAAAATAAAGATTAATATTAACTTAGCTATAAAAGTATTTAATAAAAATAAGGATTTAAAATATCTTAATAATAATATAGAGATTTATTAAAATTAATAAAATCTTAAAGGTAACTTAAAGGAATAAACCTTTAGCTTATAATAGTATAATAATAGTTTTTAAAACTAAAGATATAGCTTATAATAATAAAAATACTATAATACTTAATATTCTTTATAAAATTATAACTATTTAAATTAAGGATATTAATATATACCTTTATATAACTATTTATATAAGAGGTATTTCTACTTTTACTTAAATAATAATAGCTCCCTTTAAAATAAATAGTAGTTAAGTACTTTATTTACTTTAAAGAGACTCTCTTTAAAAGAGGCAAAAATAAATAGCCTTAACTTATAGTTATTATAGTTTAGCTTAAGTAAACTATAATTTAGTAGTAAATATAACTTAAAGTTTTATTAAAAATAAAAGGCTAATAGTAAATTAATATATTTTATTATAAATAGTAAAGGTTTTAATTTTATAGTTAAAGAGGCTAAACTTAAAGCTTTAAGGTACTACTTTATAAAAGAAGGAGAAATTATTAATAAAGGTAATAGTAAATAGTTTAATTTTATTAAAGTAAATTTTATAAATATATACTTAACTATTATTAACCTATTATATTATTATAAAATATCCTTAATTATTATTATTAAAGCACTAAACCTTTTAATTTATAATCTTTTAATAACTATAAATATAGTAATGCTTAATAAAATACCTATACTAGCTTTAAAATTAAATAATAACTATATAAATACTTATATTACCTATATTAATATAATAAACTACCTTAAGGTACCTTTAGTAATTATAAAGCTTAATAGTAGAATTATAAGTAGCTAAATAATAAAGGTAATTATTTACTTAAAGTAGCTTAAAGTTAATAAGAAAATAAAAGCTTTAATATACTTTAAAATATTAGTATATTTTAATAATAAAGGTAAGGGATATAAAATTTATTTAAATACTAAAACCTTCTTTATTTTAGTTAATAAAGAATAGCTTAAGTAAAATAGCTATAATATTAAATAAAGTACTTAAAGCTTTAAAATAGTAAATAATATAAATTCCTTATTTTTTATTATTAAAATAATAATATTTAACTTTTATATTTTTAGTATTATAAAAGGCACTTAAGTTTCTAGCTACTTTATAGCTACTATAAATATTATAAATAAACTTATACTTTAAATGCTTATTAATATAAAATTTATATATAATTATAGTATATAAATTAATTTTTTTAATTTTAATATAACTTTTTATATAGTTTATAGTATAGTAATAAAGAGATAAATCTTTTATATACTATACTTAATATTCATTTAAAGGGTTATAGTAGCTTATACTATAATAATTTCTTTATATTTTATAAAGATTTTATTAATTAAGTAAAAAGACCTTTAAGATAAATAAGAAATTAATATTTACTATTTTTACTTAAAGTACTATTAAATTTTTAATATTTTTATTTAATAGAGTTAGGAGAAGCTACTTTTTATTTATAATAACATTAATAAGCCTTTATATATTAAAATAAAATAATAGCTAAAAACTCTTAAAGCTATAAGTTTAGTTAGTTTTTATTATATTATCTTTAATATTTATTAATTTATAGCTTTCTATAGAGATAATATTATTATTTTAAATAGCTTAATTTTTAATTACTTTAAAGATATTATAGCCTTTAAAGTTAAAGATATAGAACTCTTTAAAAATAATAAAGACTTTAACCTTAAAGCTATTAATAAAGGGATATTATTATATAGTATCTCTTACTTTAAGAATATTTTATTTATTTATAATATCTTTAGTATTAAAGTAGTTAACCTTAATATTAATATAGCTATTTAATTTATAAAACTCTTTAATAAGTTTAATATTTATTAAAATAAAGGGGTAGTCTTTATAATTAATAAAAGTAAAATATATATTAACTTTATTTTTAAATAATAAAATAAGGTTAAACCCTTATAAGTTTATAACTTTAGCTAGAAAAATTATAAGAAATTCTTTAAAATTTAAAATAAAAAGTATAAAGTTAGTAAAATATTATTTTTAAGTAGTAAAGAAAAGGCTCTTTACTTATATTTAAAATTTATTATTTAATAAATAACTAATAGAGTAATAAAGGTATATAGAGTTATAAATATATAACTAATTAACTATATAATAATGCTAAATATTTACCTACTACTTAATTAAGGTAATATTATAAATAACGCTTATAAAAAGAAGTAGAAAACCCTTTTAAATACTATAGGTTTTTTTAATTAGCTTTTAATATATTTAAACTATTATAATTAAATAGTATTTATTTTAAAAAGAGGTATAGAGATATTCTATATTATAATATAGAGGTAAAAGAACTTATTAGTATATATATAGCGCTTTATAGATTACTTATTTTATAATTATAACTTTATTTAGATTTATATTAATAATATTATAATTTTTTCAAATACCTTTAAGGATTACCTTTATTATCTTAAGATTATTTTTAATATTATTAATAAGGCTTACCTTTATATTTTAGTTAATAAGTCTTTTATTAAATATCCCTTTATTTAACTATTAAGGTTTATTATTAATATAAATAGCTTTATTAATATAGATAATAAAGTAAAGGCTTTTAAGCGCTTATAAATGCTAACTATATTAGTTAATTTTAAAACCTTTATTAAAATAATAAGTTACCTTTATATTAATATACTATAGTTTAATATTTATATTTACTCTCTTTAAAATAAAAAGATAACTCTTTTATAAAAAGTTAAAAAAAGAAATAAGATTTTATTTAGCTTTTTAAAATAAGCTTAAAAATAAATAGTAAAGTTTAAAACCTTTAAATTTATTAAAGAGGAAACTATAGCCTTTAAAAACTTATATAATTTTTTATATATAAAGGTACTCCTTTAGTACTATAATTTAAAGAAACTACTTTTCTTTAAAGTTAATATATATAAAGAAAGGTTTAGCCTATATACTTTTTAACTTAATATAGAATAAAATAGTATAAATATTTCTAAAAAAGACATTAATAATAATAAATTATAGCTTATTACCTTTCTTTTATAACTTATCTTTATTATTAAAAAACACTATAGCTTAATTAAAGTAAAGGTTATTACTATTATATAAAAAATATATAAACTATATAAAATAGCTTAATTTAACCTTACTTTCATTAATATTATAATAGATTATATTTTAATAAAAGGGATTATTTATTATATATTATTTATAATAATAAATTTTAATAAAGCTAACCTTAAATTAGTAAAAGTTATTAACTACCTTTTATAGTTTAATTTATATATAATTTATATCTTTAAAGTCTGAAATATAATTCTTAATATACTTTTAAAACTCTTTATTAAACTTAGCTATTAAAAAGCAATAAATAGTAGTACCTTTAATAAACTAAATATTTATATATATTTTAATAAAGACTATATAGTAAAAGTTATAATTAATTTTTAGCTTAAAGAAGCTATATTAGTAGGGTACTATATTAACTTAAAGTATAGCTATATTTTATAAAGTATTATAAATTACTATTAAAAATAATAATAACTTAGCTACTATTGCTTATAAATCTTAATATATAGCTAAGACCTTTATAATAATAAATTATTATATTATTAAGACTTTAAAGGATATTGTTAATTATATATACTCTATAATTATATAAAGGAAATTCTAGCTATAGTTTATAATAATTACTATTACTTTAGCATTAGCTATATAGTTAAAGAACTAAAAGCAATAGTTTTTTTAAGTATAAATAAATAAATTTATAATTATATTATATACTACTTTATATATAAAGAGAATTCTATATTATAAAGTAAAGCTATTAGTAAAATATACCCTTTATAAATAAAGCCCACTCCTTTTTATATAATATCCCTAAAGGTTATTATTAATATATTAAAGAAACTATTTATTAATATAGTTTAATTAGTTAAGGGATTTAATACTTTAAATATTCTATACTTAATAAATTACTTATTTAATAAAAAGACTATTTTTATATTAAAGTATAAAATATATATAAAAGAAATTTAGGCTAAACTACTACTTTAATTACTATACTTTATAAATTAAGGCCTTTTTAAAGAAATTATTAGTAATTATAACTTTAAATTCCTCTTTAATTTATAAAGAGTGTTATTTTATACCTTTAGTATTAAACTCTTTATATTAACTATATACTACCCTTAAACTAATAGTTTAGCTAAAAGAAAGAACTAAACTATAATAATAGTAATTTACTTTTATATAATAACTAACCTTAATATATTATAAATTAATATCTTTTTTATATTATAATATTACTTAAATAATATAATAGCTATAGCTATTAATTATTCTTTTAATAAGCTACTTTTTAAATATAAGCTACTATTAGTTATAAACCTTTTTTATAATATAGAAAATACTAGCTTTAACTTAAAGGATATTAACTTTATAGTCCTTAAATATCTATATTAATAGAAAGTAAAATATACTATTATAATAGTAGCTACCTTTATTAAAATTTAATATAACTTTAAATATAATTTAGTAAATATTAATATTAATAATATAATATACCTTTAACTTTATTTAAAATATAAGCTCTTAAAGAAACTTAAAAAAAAGTAATTATTTTAAAGAGCTAAGCTTTTTAAGGTATTAAAGTAAATCTTATTACTTTCTTTTTATTTAGATTTCTTAGCTAAATGCTATATATAATTAGTGGTTTTTATAGCTTATTTATAGAAACTATAGCAAAAAAGCAACCCTTTTTAAAGGTAAGCTATTATATTACCTTTAATAGCCTTTAAAGATAGCTTTAAGGTAGACTATTAAGAAATTAAATAAATTAATAGCTATAAAGCTTATTTTTTCTATAAAAAAGGGCAGGAATTTAAACTTAAATTTCTTATTTAATAAAAAGAATATATAATAAAGGATAATTAATAAATATTTAAAGAAGATATATAGGTTAATACTAGCAAGATAGTAGAAGAATACCTTTAAAAACACTTAATTAATTAAGAAATAAAACAGTAAAGAAAGGGCACTAAGCTTGCCTTATATTAAAATTAATTAGCTAAACTAAGTAAATATTTAAAAGAAAGGATTAAAGACCTTTATAAGTTAATAAACACTTATAGGATATTATAGCTTTTAAGCTATAGTCCCTTATTTATATACTTTACTTTAAACTTACTTTATTTCTTATAATATAAAACTAAAAAAACTCTATAACCTTTTTTAAGCACCCCCCTTTTTTAACTAAATTCTATATTTTATTTATTTAACTCCCTATTTATCTCTTTTTATTTCTAATTATATTTACTAAAATTACTTTTAAATACTATAAATTATTCTTTAAATTTATTAAAAAATAATAGCATTTTTTTATTTATAATAGTAAATAATTAAAAAAACTTAATTTAAAAGTAATAATAAGCTTAAAGAAGCTTTATAGAAACCTTTTTAAGATTCTTTATTTATATTTTTAATAACTATTTCTTAACTATAACTACTATAAGCTCTTTAATACCTTTCTAACTCTCTTTAATGCCCTTTTATATAGAAGTAATAAATAAATCCTTAATAGTAAATTCTTTATAAGGTTTTATATAACTTAAGGAATATAATAATAACTTTCTCTATATTAATAAGTTAAGAAAATATAATTTTAATATAAAAAGATTTAATATTTTTAATATAAACTTAATTATCTATAATATAGCTTTTTATATTTATTTAGCTACTTTTAATATAGTTATTAACCTTTATACATTATTTATTAACTTTTATATATTTAATAACTTTATAGCTATAACTAATAATAAATATTAAAAGCTATTTAGTAATTTATTTTAAAACAATAATAATTTCTTTAATAAAGAAATACTTAACTTAAGTTTTAATAAAGAAATAATTAACTTAGCTTAACTTTAAAACTTTATAATATAGTAATTTAATAAAATAATAGCTCAATACTTTATAAATAAAGCTACCTTTAAATATATTTAGAAATACTATAGCTTTAGCTATTTATATTAACTTAGTAAAGCTAATAATATTAAATCCATTATAGTAAATAATAAAATCTTAAAATAAAACGCTTTAAAGGTAAAATATTATAGTAAATATTTATTAATAAATAATAATAAAACTATTAATAATTATAAACCCTTTTTAGTTTTATATATAAAATAATGCTTTTAGAGTTAAAGTAATATAAAAAAATAATAGTTTTATAAAAATATTTTATATTTTATAAGTTAAGAATTTACTATATAGAGAGTAATAATTATTAATAATAGGGTTTTTATTATAAAAAATAATAGTTTCTATAAACTATAGTTAACTACTCTTTATATTACCTTTAGTATTATTAATAAAGAGAGAGTAGCTTTAAAAGTAATATACTTAATACTAAAAAAAGGTAATATAATATATAAATCCTTAAAACTTTCTTTTATTTATAGTATTTAAAATAGCTTTAAAAAAGTAGTTTATATTTATTACTTTAAAGGTAATATTAAAGGTAAAAACTATAAAATATAAATATTAAACTACTATAAAATCCTAAATATTTATTTTATTTATAGCTAAAAGTATATTAATAGTATTATTATAGGCTTCTTTATTATAATATAAAGGGCTAACCTTATATAAATCATTAGTGCTATATTACTTAAATACTTTATAGAGTTTAATAATAAGTTTTAAAATTTAACTTAAAGATTTATTAAAATAAAGAAAGAAGTCTATAAAATAAAGGAGAATAACTATAAAAGGAAAGATATTATTATAGTAGTAGTATTTATTAATTTAATTAATAAATTAACTTTAAAAAACTATAGTAAAGCTATAATATATTTATAAAGAAAAGTAAAGGCTTTCTTTACTTTAATCCTTAACTTCCTTTATATTTATAGCCTTATTTTTAATAAAACCTCTTAGTTTACTTTTTTTCAAAATACTATTTTTATTAATATTAGTATTAAGAAGTTAGTATTATACTTAATAGTAGTAAAAACTAGTATCATTAGTAATATTAAGGTATAAACTTAACTTTATATAAATATTAATATATTAAGCTTATAAATTTAAGCTATAAAGATACTATAGCCTATAATTATACCTTCAAAGACTAGTTTTTAACCTATTAATATTAATAAAGCTAATAATAATAATCTTTTATAAAGAACCTATAAATACTTAAAAGTAGACTTTACTATTAATATAGTAGCTATTAAGTTAAAAATTACCTTAATTAAATTCTAAATTAATATTATAGATTATTACCTTAGCCTTTAAGGTATTTTTAAATATAAAAAGTGAAGAATAAGCACCTTTTATAAAAACCTATAAGTTTTAAAAGCTATATTATAATACCTTAATATATTTAAATAATATAGTATATAGAAACTTAGGATTAATAAAGTATAAAGAAATATATTTACTTATAAATAACTACCTTTCTTTTAATAAAGACCTTATTAACTATAAAGCTATAACACTATAATTAGCTATAGAATGCTCTATAACCTTTATATATAATAATATATAGTAACCTAACTATTATAATAATCCCTTACTTTTAATTTTATTAAACACTTTATTAAGCTAAAAAGTTACTATATTTCTTTTATAAAACTATACTTCTTTATCGCTTTAATATACTTATAATAAAAACACTATATATTATTTATAAAGCTATACTAAGCTTAGTAAAAGTAAGAATAAAGTAAATTACCCCCTTTTACTTAGCTTATAGCTATATTAACTAGCTATTTATTATTATTAATATTTCTTTTCCTTTATTTTATTACTATCTCTTTTTCTTTTTTTCTTTTCTTTTTTTTTACCCTTTTCTTTATTATTTTCTTTTAAATCCCTTTAGTTACTTTTAATATTTTTTAGCTTAAATATACACTTTTTTTTATCTTTCTATAAATTTTATAGACTTTTATAGTAAAAATATAATTCATATATTAAAATAGTAATTAAAGAATAAAAGGCTACTTATTAAAAGATAAATTAAAGCTATAATACTATATAGTAGTATATTAAGTATATTACTGCTATAGTTAATAAAAGTAAGGTTATTAAATAAAGTACCTTAGTTTTAAGAATAATTTATAATAATAGGAGAATTTAATATTAAAACTTTATTATTTATAAGCTAGCTTATTTATAAAGGTAAGACTATATACTTTTAAATAGTATTTATTAAGTTTAGCTATTTAATTAAATTTAGTTTTTATATTAAAAATATTAATAAACTTAGCACTTTATTACCTAAAAATTCTATTAATATATTACTAAGTTTAGTGTAAAAGCTTTAATTTAGCTTTAAAAGAATATCTTTACTTTTATTAAAAAGATCTTTATTAAAGATAAATAATAAGCTTTTATTATTAATAGTTTTATAAAATATATTAACTACTATATTTTAAAAAAACTTATTAAAGGGAATAATAACTATTAAATATATCTTTACTTTTATTAATACTTTAAAGCTATAAATATAAAAAGTAATAGATTAAGATTCTTTTAAATAAAGTAAGGTTTCTTTAAATATAAGCGTAATATATTTAAAATAATAATATTTATATAAATTCACTTTTACCTCCTAAATAATTGCCTTATATATATATAGATTTAGTAACTTACCTTTATAGAATTTTATAATACTATTAATTAAATTATAAATAATATTTCTTTTTATAAATACTTATTATTTTACACTAATTCTTTACTTATCTACTAAGGATCTTAAATTAAATTATAATTTTATATAATTTATAGTATAAATAAATAAGCCCTTTAATTTACTAAAAAGTAAATTAATTATAGCCTTTATATAGTAAGTATTAATACTTTAAAGGTAATTAATATCTATAAAAAGTATATTATTTATATAGTAGTTATTAAATAGTAATAGAATTATAAGTAACTCTATATAGAAATTATATACTATATATATAAATTACTAGTTATTTCTTTAGTTTTAAGCTATTTTTTTATAGAAGTTAAAAGGATTTTTAGTGTTAACCTTTATAAATATAACTATATTAAGTATTTTAATTATTTCTAAGGGATAATTTTACTATTTATTTACCTATATAGCCTATATTTAATAAACTATAATATTTAAATAAGTCTTAAAAAAGACCTTAAATACCTTATAATAAACCTTAGTATTAATAAATAGCTTTAAATAGTAGAACTAATAGAACTTAAAAAATAAAATATTCTTAGCTATATAAAATATAGTATTTATAATATAAAATACACTATATTTAAAAATACCTTTATTAGTAAAGATAAAGAAGATAACGCCCTTTTTAATATAAAAGAGAAAGAAAACTTTTTTATATTATAATTATTTTTTCTATAAAGTACTAAGGTATTAATACCTTTAACTATACTATAATAACTATAGATATAATATAGAAGAGGTAGTAGTTATAACTTTACTTTTATATAATATTTCCTTTTATATTTTTATTTATTTTTAAGAAGAGTATATAAAAGTCTATATAGTGTATTATAAAAACAAAGGATATTATTGTTTTTTTTTATAGGTTAATTATATATTTTACGCGTTATACCTTACTTCTTTATTTTATTTAATAAGATTCTTAAGGTATATATAATACTATATATTAATTTTCTTTTTTTTAATATATAAAAATAATTAGTATTTACTATAATATATAGTTTTTTATATTTTATATTTTATTTTACTTAATATATAAACTAGTTGTATTTGTATTTAGTACACTAGCAGCTATTTTTATATAAGCATTTTATGCTCTTAGCTGTATCCAGAACCTCTGCACCTAATTTTTTAGTAGGAAAACCTTATTAGGTTGCTAATTAATAATTACCTAAGTAATTATTAATTAGTTAGTTGCCTAATAAGGTGAAAAACCTACTAAATACATTTTAAAATCTGCTTTTAGTCCCTATTTCTAACTATAAAATACCGGTTTAGCTATAAATTACCCTATACCTCCTTTTTTTTTTAGTTATTAACATATACTACCGCTACCCCACTTTTTTTATTCTTAATTACCTATTTTTTCCTAGTAATTATAGCTATAAACCAGCTCTACAACCTAAGAGCTAGGGGGTAATTTGCCTATTTATAACGTAGAAGTAGCTAATCTACGTCGCTTAGTTAGTAACGGATAAGTGGGAGGACTAGACCCACTTTTTTACTACTAACTAAGCACTAATTAGCTAGAAGTGGGGCCACTACTCCCCTTTTAGCTAATTAAGGTCTGATTTTTCTTAGCGCCCCCGCCCCTATACGTACACTAAGAAAAACCCGTGTCCTGTGCAGGATTTAAACCTACGACCGCAAGCGGTCATCCAGGCGCTTGACCACTGCGCCACGGGACTATATAAACTAGTTAGTATTTACTATAATATATAGTTTTATAATTTTCTTTTTACCTATAATTAGTTTAAAATAAACTTATTTTTTATATGCCTTAAACCTATTATAGAATAGAATTCTTTATATAAAAGGAGGATTCCTAATAATATAAGTAAAAGAAATAACTTTATTACTATATATAACTATATACCTATTTATAACTTATATATATTCTCTTTTATAATTCCTTTTACAATTATTTATAATGTATTTTATAAGTTGTAAATGCCTACACTTTACGTGCTGTATTTAGCATATAATAAAAGTAGTGTGTAGTTAGTATAGAGTTATTTTTTATATTAAGCACTACATTAAAGGCAGGTTACTATTAAAATATAGGCTATTTAAACTTTATTAACTATTTTATTTACCTTAATTTTATTATAAAATTATTAAATATAGTAGTTAAGGTATAAGTTTAAAGGGAGGATTATTACTTTAGTTTTAATTAAAAACTATAGTATAGATTTATAAATATTAATAATAGTATAAAGGTATTAAGTTTACTTTATAGTAAAGGCTTTAATAATACCTTTAGCTATATTTTTATATTTAATTAAAGTATAATATAAGCCTATACTATAGTTAATAAAGCTTTAAATAATTTAAATATAAAGAAGTTTAAACTTATATAATAAATACTTTTAAATAAATATAAAGAGTATAGTAAAAGTAAGTTATTATTATATTAATTTTATAATAAACTTAAGCTAATAAGCCTTTTATTAAAGTTTATAATAAATATAAATATTAAGAAAGTAAGTTAATTATATTAATTAAATTATTATAGTTTTAAATTAAATTAATATTATTATTAGCTATTATTTTTTATTAAGTAAATAAATTTACTTTTTTATAAATAAAACTTTAAGCTTAATTTATAAAACTATTTTTAATAAACTATTTAAATAATTTTAAATTAAGCTTAAGTTTTCTTTATTATATAGCTATATATTAAAATATTAATATTATTAAAAAAGCTAAGTATTAATATAAAGTTAATTATTATAAATTTAATATAAAATAAAGTAATATAAAAAAGAAAGAGAATTAAAGATATAAAAGACCTTTAAAAGACCTTTATAAATACTATATAAAAGGCTATTATTTAGCTATTAAATATAAAGTAAGCTTTATATAATATAGTAAAGGCTTAAGTTTAATATATTATTTATATAAAACGTTTAGTAAAGACTATTATATAAATAAGTTTTATATAATATATTATATTAAAAGTAGTTAAAATATTAAGTTAAAAAAGTAATATAGTATTATTATAATACTATATTATATATATAGCTTTTATTAAAATAATAAAGGCTATTTTTATAAAATAATTAATATAGTTATTTATTTAAAGCTTTAAAAAAGTACTACTTTCCTTAATTATATAAATAATTTATACTACTACTACTACTTTTAAAACTTTATTTATAATATTAAAAAAGGAAATTAATCTTTATATATTAATATACTTCCTTTCTTTAAGTAACTTTTTTAGCTTATAAAGAATTATAACTTTAGCTTTTTAAAATAAAGCTAATAATACTTAATATAGTAATATATATTAAATAAATTAAAAAGAATATTAATAAATAGTTTACTATAGGCTTTAAAGAACTTTATTAAAAGCTTATTAAGTTTAAAGGCTTTTTAATTAGTTAATTCTTTCATTATATTATATATCTTTAAAGCTATAAAGTAATTTTCCTTTAAAAATATTATAAAGTTAAGTTAAAGGCTAAGATTAATTAATATATTATTTATATAAATAATTAAAGTAAAAAAGAATTTATTAAAAAATACCTTTACTTTATTATAATAAAAAATAGCTAAAGGTATACTATAAATATTATAGTAAAAAGCTAAAACTTAAGTTATTTTAAATAATAAACTATTATAAAGTTAAGTTTATTATTTTAATTTTTAAAGGTTACTTTTTTTAACTATTATATTTATTACTATATAATATTAAAAGCTATATTATTTCTTATAAATAATTTATTTTTAATTTAAAGCTATATTAATAATAGCTTATTAATTTACTTTAATATAGTAATATTATTAAAGTTTTTAAATATATTTTATATTATAAATAGCTTTATAAACTTTAAAGGTTTATTATAGCTATACTTTAAAGGTATTATAAAGGCTCTTTAACATAAAAAAAGTAGTAATAATAGTAAGTTTAACTATAATTTATATAATAAAGAAGTTAATTTAATAAAGGGTATTAAAAATAATTAATATAAAAAAAAGATAGAAATAGTGTATTACCTTTATAATAATAAATGTTTTATTTATTTAAAGCTATTTAAAGTAATATAAGGTTTATTTAATAATATTAATTATAGAACTATAATTATAAAAAATAATATAAATAAGCTATAAAATATAATTAAACTTAATAAAGTTTAATTTTTTTAAATATTAAGTTTAAAGGTTAATAAAAAATTAAATATAATTAATAATACTATCTTTTTTACTTTATATTTATTATATTATTTTACTTTAAAGTATAATAAATTTAAATTATTATTAAGCTATAACTATTAAAAGTTTATTATTACTAAGTAATATATAGCTATATTAATTTTAAAAAGAGTAATATTAATTAAAGTTATTAATAAAGATATAATAATACTATAGTAATTTTATAAAAAAGTTATAAAAGAGAGTTATTTAATTATAATAATAAGTAAAAAAGTAAATAAAGTAAATATTAATATTATAAAAGGTTATAATATATTAATTAATATTAAACTATATTATTTATAAGCTAAGGCTATATTAATAATAAATATAAATAATTATTTTTTTACTTTAAACTATAAATTAATAAAATTTTAAGCTTAAGTTTAAAGGGTTTTTATTAATATTATATAGTTTTTAAATTATTACTATATTAGTTTTAAGTTAAGACTTAAAAGCTAAATAAATAAATTATATCTTCTTTTATATATTTTAATATATTACTTATAATATTATATTTAATTAAAGAGTAAAGAGGTTTTTTATAATAAAAGGGCTAATTTAATATTAAAGTAATAGCTAAAAAAGGCCTTAATAGTACTTTAAAGCCTTAATAAAGGGGATATAAATATTATATTATAGCTTAAATATTAGTTATAGCTACTTTAAAAGCACTTACTTTACTTTTAAAGTAAAGCTTTATTAAAAAAAGTATTACTAGCTTATTTATATTAATTATAAATTTAAACCTTAATTTAGCTATTTATATTTATAGAGGTTAATATAAGTAAAGTAGTAAAGCTATTAAACTAACTTAAATATATAATATAGGCTTTTATTTAATAATTATTAATAATTAAATAATATTTTAATTAAATAAAGTAAATGTTTATATAGTTAATATATTACTTTTACTTTATATTTATAATAGCTAAGTAATTAGCTTTAAAAGTGTACTTAATAATAATATAGTAGCTATAATATAAAGTTATAGTATAGTATATAATAATATAGTTAAATTTAAAGTATTAATAATATTAATATAAATAAAGAGCTTTATTATATAGTTTAGCTTTAAATATTTTAGCTTTATAAATAATCCCTTTATAGTATAGTTTATTAGCTATATTAATATGATGGATTCGAGCTAGTGGCTCGGATCCTTATTAGGGGCTTATTGTAATTTTATTGCATCCTATAAAGCGTAACTATAGAGGCACATTTAAGGCACGCTAGAGGTATATAAAATATATAAGCTAGTAAGGAGGCTTCTTTTAAAAGTCTTCTCTCTCTTCTCTATAGTTAATAATAAATCTATTAATATTAAATTATAGAAGCTATTTAGGCTAGTTTATAATAATTATTAACTATTATAGCAATAATAATATAAATATAATAAACCTTAATAGCAATAACTAAATAGTTTAACTAAGCAATATATAGGAATTATAATTCCTTTAAAATAAAATAGTATAGTAAAAGATATAGCTTACTAAGCTTTACTACTAAATATTAATAATAAAAGTAGCTAGCCTTAATATAACCTTAGTAACTACTATAGTAGTAATAGCTACGCTTTATTATAAAAAATCTAAGTATAAACTATTACCTATAAAAACGCTATATAATAATAATAAAGCTACTTACTAAGCCTAATAAAGCTTTATAGCTTATAAATTAAAGGTAAACTCTAACTTTATTAAAAGTAATTATAATAAGTGGTTTTTTATTTATTAAAACCTAAGGTCTAAGGTTTAAACCTATATAGCACCTTTCTTTAAATTAGGATATATATTTATATATATATTAAGCTACTTCTTAGTATACCTTAATAGAATATATATAGACCTTTATAAAGAAAAGCACGCTATTTTTAAGCTTAATTAGCTTAAGTAGTATATAAATAAATAATTTATAGACTTTTATATTTATTTTAAATAGAAGCTAATATTAGTAAAAGATATTAATTAAGTAAATACTATAAAACTTATAAAGCTTTATATAGCTTTAAATAAATATATATATAATTACTATATTAGCTATAATATACTTTATAATAACTACTATAAGGCTATAAAGCGCTATTAAAGTATTACTTTAAATATTAACTCTTACTATTTAAAGAAATATATTAAAGCTTATTAATTAAGTTATAAGTCTTATAATATAGAGGGCAATATAGCTATAACTAAAGTTAATAGTGCTAGCCTTATAATGCCTCTCTATAACTAATATACCTTATAATATACTTCCTTTTAAAGTAAAATTAATAATAAAAAAAAATTAACTTATACTATATAGGTTTTTAAAATAATTATTAATAAACACTATAAAAAAGGTTAATACTTATACTATAGAGTTATAGACTATTACATTAAAGAATATTAGCTTTATTTAATACATTTACCTCTATTACCTATAGATATATATATTTATAAAATCTTTAATAAAGAGCCTATTAGTAATAAGTTAAGTGTTAATTTAAAAAAAAGTAGCCCTACTATTTAAGTCTTAGCAGTAAAGATATTAATAGTAAATATACCTACTTTAGCTATTAATTTATACATTTAAATACTATATATAAAGTAATAAAAAACTATATAAAGAAACTACCCTTTCTCCTACCTCTCCTTTATAATAAATCTTTATTTATTATTATATAGGTAAGTAGTAAATATAATAGCTTTATTACTATAAGTAAAAAGCTAGTATAATAGCTATATCTATAGCGCTTTTATTTATTATAACTATAATTACTAATTATAGCTTTAACACTAAATAATTATTTATACTTATCCGCTTTATATATATATATTACTTAACTTATTTGCTTTATAATAAATATTAATAGCTAAGTATTTTTTATTATAGCTTATATTATCTCTAAACTATTTTATAACTATATTCTTAGCTCTTTATAGATATCTTAAAATAATATTACACTTTACTTTACTAAGAGGTATTTTAAAGTTAGTAAGTATTTAAAACTAGTTATTTATATAGTAGAAATATATATTATTACAATACTTATTATAGCTATATTAAAATTAGTTTATATTAGCTTAGCTAAATATACTATATTATAATAAAAGTTAGTATAACTTTTAGTAATAAGCTTAAAGGAGATTAATAATATTTTAGTAACTACTTTAAGACCTTTTATTTTACTAATTAATAAAATACTATAGTATTTACTACCTAACTTATATAATTTTAAAGACCTCTTTAATAAAAAATAAGCGTTCTCTTTACTCCTTTATTAAGGTATTATAAACTACTATATATATTTTTAAAAGAATTTAAATAGCTCCCTCTTAAAGATTCTATAGGTGCCTTTATATAATATACTAAAGGACTAGCTACTAAAGATTTAGAAATAGATTATAGACTTAATAGATAAAGGCTAGATTTATATATCCTTTTTATTAGCTATAGTACTAATGCTTTTAGTATAGAAGATAAATAGTAGTTAGCGTTTTTATATTAATTATTATACCCTTAATAAAGTTATAAATTAAGACTATTACTTACTTTTATTAATAAAGGAGACTTTATATTCTTTTATAAAAGCTTAGTAGTTTATTAAGTTAAATATATACACTGCCTTTTATTAGCTATAAGTAGCCTAAGGTAATAAATATTTAACTACCTTTTATATATAATTTAGTCTCTTTAAATAGTTAGTATACCTATTTAATTTAGTAAAGGCTTTAGCTATATTTTAATATTATATTAATAATATATTAAAAAACGCCTTTAAAGATTATATTACTATATACTTTAATAATATTTTAATTTACTTTAATAGTATATAGAAGGACTATATTAAGTATATATAAAAGGTTTTTACTTATCTTTAATAGATAGGCCTTTATTTAAATATTAATAAGTATACTTTTAATATAAAGGAGGTAAAGTACTTAAGGTTTATTATTTAAATAAAATATATAATATACTTAAATCTAAAGAAGGTAATAGCTATTTATAATTAATAGCTGCCTACTAAGGTATAAAGTATTTATAGCTTTTTAGATTTTATAAATTTTTATTATAAATTTATCCCTAACTTCTTAGATTTTATTAGCCCTTTTTTTATATTAATATAAAAGGGCACGCTATTTATTTAATTAAGTAAGTGTAAATAATTATTTTATTAACTAAAGGCTGCCTTTATTTTATACCTTATTTTTACTTAGTAAAATCTTAACTATAAAACTATAGTAAAAGCTAATTTATTTAAAGAGGCACTTAGTAGCTACCTCTTTTAATATAATAAATTAAGTATACTACACTTAATTATATATTACTTAGTATACTTATTAATGCTTTAAAGGAACTATATAATTTATAATAAAGAGCTTTTTAATATTATCTCTTACTTTAAGGTATAGTTTATAAAACTCTATAGTATTTTATATCTTTTTATAATTTTTACTAATTATAAAAATCTTAAATACTTTACTAGCTTATATAAAATATTTAAGAGATAGGTATACTAAGTAAAGACACTCTCTCTTTTTAATTTTTAATTATATTATTAACTAAGTACCTTTATAGTATAACTTAATACACTTTTCTATTATAAATAAAATAAGTAAAGTTTAGCTATAAAATACTAAATACTATTCCCTTTAGTATTAATTATATACTTTAAAATACTAAATAAATCCTTAGTAGTTAGTAATTATAATTTATGTAGCTTAATAATTACTTTACTTATATTTATATTATATATATTTATATTATTTATAGATCTATATTTTAAAAACCTTTAGTTTTAAAGTATTATAATAAATAAGTTATATTTTATTAAATAAAAGTTAGTTTAAAAAAGAGTATAATATTTTTTATTTAAAGCTAATACTTAATAATAAATAAAAGACTATACTATTAATATATATAGTATATTATTATTTTATAGCTATATTTAAGTACTTTAATTTAAATTATTTACTACTATACTTATTTAATATATATATAACTTACCTATATTAAGTTACTTTAGTAAAAATATTATATTTTAAGTATTAATATATAAGTATTATTAAAAAGGGATATTAAAAGATATAGTATACTTTATATAGAATTATTACTATTATAGTAAATAAAAGAGTTAATAACTTTAATAAAGCTTACTATAGCCTATTTTTATATTAAATTATTACTAATTATAGGTTTTAGTAAACTTTATAACTAACTTATTAATAGTAAATAAAAAATCTTTTAAATACTTTATAGTTATTATAAACTATTTTTTTAAATATATTTAGCTTAAAGTAATAATTAATATAGCTATTAAAGTATATATAAAGCGCTTCCTTTAAAATTAATAGTGGTTCTATAGGTTTCTATAAAGTATTATATTTAATTATAGCTTTAATTAAGTTAAGGGATTTTAAATAGCGCTTTACTTATTAATAAAAACTAAATAGTTACTATTTATATTATACTACCTATAAATAAATAGTAATATAGAATATACTAACTAAAAAGTGTAAGCTATACTATATATTATTATTACCTTCTTTTAAAATAATTAGCTTAAATATCTAGCTACTTATTAGCTTATATTAAATAATTAAATATTTAGTATTATTAAAATAAGCGCTTACTATAGGCTTTATAGCTATAATATTAAGCTTTTTTAATATAATTTACTTTTTATTAAAAGTTAAGTATTACTTAAAGAGTATATAGTACACTTTCTTAATTAAATTTATATAGGTACTTAATTAATATAAATTACTATTAACTTTATATAATAGTAATAATAAAATATAATAAATTATAAGCATTATTTAGCTAAGTACTTTATAGTTAAGAATTAAGTCTAACTTAACCTTTACTATATTAAAACTAACTATTTATATTATAAGTTAAATTAAGTTATAGTAAAATATATTATTTTAAATATATTTATACTACTTATTATATACTTAAATATCTTAAGTAATATTTACTTAGTTTTCTATATAAACTTTATTAAATATATAGTAATAAATTTATTACTCTTTTAAATATATAAAGATTTTTAATTAAACCTATACTTAATTAATAATAATTTTAAGTAAGTATATTTTAAATATAAAGTAAAGGAGATTTTATATATTTAAAATATATATAGCTATAGTAAGAATTATAATATATTTATTAAATAAATAAAATATATTTATTTTATATAAAAGCTATTAAAAAGTATATATAATATATTTACACTATATAACTTTAAGTTATAATAAAGAGATATATATTATAATAATAGTTTTATTTTATTAAAATAAAAATTAATTTAAGGTTATTTATAACCCTTAATTTATTCTTTTAAAATAATATTTAATTCTTTATTTACCTCTTTTTAAAACCCTTTTTAACTACTTACTATTTATTAAAATCCTTTAAGTTATAATATTTATAATAGCCTTTATTAAGCTTTTAAAGGATAAGGGTTTATAATTATATAATATAGTTATTAATAATTTAATATAATAATATTAATTTATAGTTTATATAGTATACTTAATATATACTTATTATTACTTAAAAAGGGGAGAGAGGGAATTATAATTAATAATTAAAAGGAGTTTTTAAGCTATATTAAAAGTATAAGCTAAGGGTCTTTTTAATTAGAGTAGTATATTTATATACTACCTTAATAATATTAATACCTTTTTTAGCTACCTTTTTAGTAGCTTTTAAAAGGTTTAGAAATTATTAATTAAGGTTAGTAAACTTAAGGTATAAAATAATATAGGCGCTCTTTTTATTTAATATATTCTTTATAAAAATATATAGCGTTTAAATAGTATAATTAATTTAAATCTCTATAACTATATTTTAAATAGTATAGTAAAAGGCGGTATTTTTTATAAATAAATACTTTTTTTAAAAGCACTTATATTATTATTTTTTATAAAATAAATAGGCTTTACCTTACCTTTATAAATAGTTAAATAGTTTATTTCTTACTATATATTTATAGTAAAATATATAATATTTAATCTTTTACTCTTTAAGTATAAAAGATTTATTATTTAAATTACCTTTTACTTTATAGTAATTAATTAATTATAAACTATATAAAATAGGTAAAGGGAGAGGGGGTAAAGTAGTAATAGTAAATATATTATTAATATTAAATAAATTAATATTAAGAATTTATAATAATTATATTTATATTAATATAATAATATAACTAAAGTGTAAAGAAAAATAATAATATAAGTATAGAGGTAATATATAAAATATAAAATAATAAATAAAAGGCTTTTTTTAAAACTTAAAGTAAAATATTTATTAAATAAAATAAATAATAAAAGGATAGTAAGTAAATAATAAAGAGAATTTTAAAAAGGTTAAAAAATATAAAAGAAAAAAAAAGAAAGGTAAATAAGTAATAATATAAAAGGGGCTTTTATATTTATTTTATTAATTTAAGTAATTATAATAGGCTAGCACTTAGCTTACTCTTTATTTATTTTAGTTAGTTTATTATTATAATTATAAAACTAATTTATAGTACTATAGCACTATTAAGCTTACTTTTAAATAATTATATACTAGTATTATAAATAATATAAATTACCTATATAAATATAGGCTAAGGATAGGTAAGGCTATAATATACTTACTTTACTATAAATAAATATTTTTTTATACTTAATAAGTAGCTAATAAAATGTATAAAAGGGACCTATATAATAGATTTAAGCTAATAGCTTAGATCTTTATTAAAGGCTTATTACAATCTTATTATATTTTATAAAGTATAATTATAGAGGTACTCTTAAGGCACGTTAAAGGTATATAAGATATATAAGCTAGTAAGGAGGCTCCTTTTAGGAGTCTCCTCTCTCTCCTCTATAGTTAATAATAAATCCATTAACGCTAGATTGCAGAAGCTATCTAGGCCAGTCTATAATAATTAATATTTTTAATTTTAAAAATAAAGAGGGCTTATATTATAGTATTATAGGGTTTTTATATTATAACTTTAGTAATATTATTATTATTAATAAAGGTAAAGTAGTAAAGGATATTTTCTTTAATAACTTAATATATATAATAAATAAAGAATTCTTTAATAATAATATTAAATACTTATTAATTTAGTATTATATTTAAGTTAAAGGTAGTTTAAACTTATTTTATATTTTTAATATAAAGTTAAGCTATATTTTTAAAAGTAATTACTATATTATTACTATAAAGGCACTTTATAGCTATTATAATATCTTTATTTATAGCTTTATTAATAATATAAATAATATCTTTTAAGCTATATTATTTAACTACTTTATTAATTAAATTACTTTTAATAATAGTCTTTTTATAAATATAAAGCAATATTACTATAAAAGTAATTAAGTAAATAAGCTTATTAATTATTAAAGTAATACTACTAGCTATAATTTTAGCCTATATTATAGTTAATATAAATTTAAGCTAAATAGCCTTTTTAATTACTTTTTTAACTATTACTTTAAATTTAATAGTTATAATTAGTTTTTAAAGGTTAATAAATTATTTACACTAAGTTTATATTATTTTTATATTAATAATATATAGAATAACCTTTTAAACTCTTTTTAATAAAAAGGTTAGTATAAACTTAGTAATTTTATTATATTTTTATTATAAATAAACTAGTATTTAGTCTTAAGCTATATTAGCTATAGTGTTAACTTAATCTCTTACTATAAACTTATTATAGTAAATAAAGGAATTATAATAACTTTATAAAAGGCTATAGTTTTTTATATTAATATTTATTATTATTATACTACTTACTATATTTATACTTTAAGCTTAATATACTATTATAAAAAGGGGTAAATAAATATAGCAAAACTTTTTATTTGCTTTTTAAATTAATTTAAGTTAATTTTATAGCATTATTACAGTGTAGGCGAAATTGTAAAAGTTTTTTTTTTATAAGTTTACTATTAAAAACTATAAATTTAATACTCTTTTAAAGATTTTTAAAGCTTTATTAGTCTTTATAGTAAAGCATTACTTTTTTTATTTATTAAAAAAAAGTAGATTTTAATATTTATAAATATTAATTTACTTAATTTATGAGCTTTATAGAAACGCTAAATATTATTAATTTAATTAGTAAATTATTAAATAAAGTATTAAAAGCCTTTAAAAATCCTTTATAGCTTTAAAAATTTAAGCTATAAAATTAAAAATATAAAGTACTTTATTATATTTTAATACTTTAAAAATACTACTTTTTTAAAAGGTTAAAAGCTTTTATAAAGTTATATTATTAAATTATAGTAGCTTAAAGGCCTTTAAAAGAACTATGTTTTATAAATATAAAAATAATAGCTTAGTTTAAATTACTTAAGTTATTAATAAATCCCTTAAAATTATTTAAAAAATTAAGTATTTTTAAAGCTTTAAATTAAATAATTAAAGCTTATTTTTATTAATTATAATATTTTTAGTTTTTTTAAGTTTATAGCTTTTAAAAAACTATAAACCCTTTTATTAAATTCTTTAATAATAATGTTATTATAAAAATTTAATATATTAAAAGCCTTATTTTAGCTTATACTTTTATTAAAAATTAAGTCTTTTAATAATATATTTATTAATATAAGCTTATTTTTTAAGTTATTAACTATAGTTATAGCTAAATCTTTTAATTTTTATAAATTATTGAAAATATTATTATTTTAAGTAATAATTCATTAATTTATAAAATTAACTTAAGCTTACTTTTAGCTTTTAGCTTAAAGCTTTAAATTTATAAAGTTTATAGCTATTAAATTATAAATAAAAAGCTTTATAAATTAAAGATTTATAAATTTTATTTATAAAAACTTTTATTTATAAGTTTTAGCCTTTAAAAATAAAAATATTTCTAAGGCTTTTATAAAAAAAAGCTTTTATATAATTTTTTTTATAAATAAAAATGCCTTTATTTTCTTTTTTATAAAATTTTTTTTATATTTTATAAAAAAAGAAATACTTTTATATTTTATAGATTTTATTTTTATAAAAGTAAAATTTCTTTTATATTATAATTCTTTTTATTTTATAAAAAAAAGACTTTTTTAATAAATTTATTTTATTCTTATAAAAGAAGTAATAGCTTTTAAATCTTTTTTAAGTTTTTTATTTAATATAGAAAATATAAATAATTTTTAGTAAATTTTATAGCTCTTTTATAAAATTTAATAAATTTTAAAGTATTAGAAAAGTTACTTTAAGCTTATAATTTATTAAAAATAAAGAGTTTATAAAGGCTTTTACCTTTTAAAATATTAAAGTAATAAGCTTAATAAGTTAAGAGTTAAAAGGTTTTTATAGTATTATTTTAAGCTATTATAAGCTTTATTTTTATATTAAAAGCTTTATATATATTTTTTAATATTTAAAATATATTAAATTATAGCTTATAAAATATAAATAAATTATTTTAACTTTTATTAATTTATTTAATATTATAAATAATAGATTCTAAATTAATAGTTTATATAATTATAAATAACTATCAAGAAAAATATATTTTCCTTTATATATTTATTAACTTTATTTATAAATTAATATAATTAATAAAGGTTTATAAATTACTTTTTATTTCTTATAAAATTTATTTATATTAAAAAAAAAATTTATAGCTATATAAATTATTTATTAATATATATACCTTTTTATTAATTTAATAAAATTTTATATATTAAAACTTAAAAAATTTAAAAGTTAGCTAATAAATATAGAAAAATTCCCTTTACTTTAATAATAATAAAGCTTTTTATAATTTCTTTTTAAACTCTTTAACTATTATATAAATTAATTTTAAAAACCTTTAATTTTCTCCTTTAAAGTAATTTATAAATTATATAATTTAAAGCTTTATAATTATTTAATAGCTTAGCTTAAATTTTTAATTAAAATTTAATTAATATATATTATTATTATAAAAATTAATTATTAAAGCTAATAGTTTATTAGCTTTTTAATTATATATATATATTTATTACTAAAGGGTATAATTAAAGGTAAAAAAGCTAGAAAAGTAAAGTATTTATAGCTATAAGCTTTTAGCTAAAATATTTATTTTTACGCTTACTATATATATATATATATACTTATACTATATATATTACTGCTAGCTTTTAACTTAAAAAGCCCTATAAAGGTCTCTATAAAGGTTAGAGCTAAGGTCACTATAAGGCTTGTTAAGAGTCCTTATAGTTAGTAAGGTCCCTTAAAAATAGCTGTTATTTTTAATAATTATTTATTAATTTATAAATGTAGGTTATAAAATATATATTATAGTGCTTAATACTTAAAATAATTATTATACCTTTTATGAAAATAAAGTTTAATATATTTATAAGGAACCTTTAATATAAATATTTATATTAAACAATAATCTAGAAGGCTAACTTAATGTATAATCTTATATACTAAGAACATAAGCAAGCCTTATATTAATAATAATATACTATAGCTAAATAGAGAGTAAATAAACCTATTCTTTTACACTACTGTTTTTAGGAAATTAATTGTAGAAAGAACTATATCTGTCCTTTCTAACACGCCTTTTCCATATCTATTACATACACCCAGAGCTCTTTTTAAATATCCCGTTACGTTTCAAATTTCTGCACTAGTACTGGTATCACGCTGCAGCTTAGTAAGATCAACAGCTTAGCGTGCTGGCTTGCTTGCTGATTATTACATCTTCATGGATTTGTCGCTCTTAATCAGTCCCTACAAGAGTTCCATACTTGAATTCAAGAAGTAAAAACCCTAACCACCAATCAACAAAAAATCGACTTTTAGGTAGTCGTGTCCTTCAACTTTGCTTGCATTCAGCGGCCTCCTGCTTGGGTTTGCCAGACTCGTCCTGAGAGAAATTTGGTCAGCCATTGCACAATTGACGAATATTTGTGACTTTTCTCACCTCCTCATCGGACTCTTCCTCCTCGTCATGATCCTCACTCATGTCATCTTCGTCCTCATCGTCATCGTCGAAATCTTCACCATCTAAACCGTCCTCATCAGATTCTTCCTCAAACGCCAGGGCTTCGCCGGTGAACCAGTCAATTGCGCGAGGGATGAGCTTCTCCTTGATATCTTCGCCGAGTTGGTAATCAAGTTCCAGGCGATCTTCAATATCGCCCACCGCGTCTTCGTCATCCGCGTCGTCGTCGCTTGGAGCTTGTGGTGGTGAGAAGAAGTTGAAGAATGACTCGGTCGGAACAGTCTTCTTCACGATACGGGTCTGATTGGTATCTGACTCGTTATTAGTATAATATTGCGGTTGCAAACTGAAAGTAGTGGAGAATTGAGCCGATTGAAGACCTACTTTTGTTTCTCTGCTTCTTGGCTTCAATGCGCACCGTTAGATCTTTACCGGGATACCATTCAATCTTGTCGCCCTCTGCATGATCATAGATGAAGTCACCGCCATAACCACTCTCATTTTGGTAGAAATATGTTTTGGTGATGATCTTGTTGCTGAAATAATCATTTTCAGCAAAATCAAAGATGAGACGAAATCCAGGCTTGTCAAGATATTCCATGCGAACATCTGTCAAGTGCTTCAAAGCAGCCTCGTCACGATCCGTGATCATTTCAGCGAGTGTGGTCTGGTTCTTCATGGCAGAGAGCCAAAACTCCGGAATGCCAGCCACGTCTTCGGCTGTTTCATTCTCCTGTTGCGCGGTAGCATCGGCGTTGCCTTCAACCTGAAGCTGTCCTTCTCCATTCTCGCCAGCTTTCACTTCGTCCTCGCTAGGCTCTGCCTTTCCATTGACGATAGCAGCACGCTTCTCGTACAGCGGTGTGAACTTGGCAAAATATTTTTTTTCGAGCTCCAGCACCTCCTTCTGAAACTCGTCCTCAATTTTCGAGTGTTCTTGCTGCACTGCCCGAAGCCCAGCCACTCGGCGGCGTACAGAAGGGGGAAGAGATTCGATGTAACCAGAAGAACGACCAATGAGTGAGCCTAAACGGCCTTGAATCATCTGCACCAACTTGGGGTTTTGGGCAAAGATGGCGGCAGCGGCAGCGCGGTCCATATCCTCTAGGGCAACGTCAGATATCCCAGGACACGGTGAAATTACCATTCAATGGGATTCTTACCTTCTTTGATGCTGGCTACGCCAGGCTGTTGAGCATGAGAAGATATTGGCGCATTGGTAGCGGGTGTGTTTTGCGGCGTGCTGGGGGTGGGGTAATTAGCACTACAAGAGACATCGCAACGTTGGGGAGTAGATTTCACGTACGGAGCCGTTAGGTCGGGTCGCTTATTTCGAATCGGTTCAGCCATTTTACTGGCTTCTTCAATACACGAAAGTGATAACAAACAGTGGTTACCTTGATGGAATAGAAAGTTGTGGAAGGGGTTGAGGAGGATTGGGGATGGGAAGGTTGAGACAAGAGTCCGCTCTTTTTTGGCGGCTGGCTAAATTTCGGTGGGGTGAGAGGGAAGAAAAAATGGCAGAGCGCAAGCATTGGCTTGTTGGGCTTCTAGCCTAGGTAAGAGTGAAGAACCTAAACGTGAGACATGTTATATACTAAGCTTACTAAGTATATTCCAAACCTTCTTTAAAAATAAAGTTATGTCGCAAAACCAATTAGAAGCCTTTCTTATATATGTAGTTCATTAAAATCTTTTATAAAATAAATAAAAGCAACGAACTTTTTTTAACATTTAATTTAGGTATATTAAGCCTTAGGACAATTAAAAAGTTTAAAGATAAAGAGATAAAGAGAGTTAAATTATTATAAGTAGAAGCTATTTTATATTATAAATATAAACTTAAATAATAAAGTTATAATATACTAACTTTTATTTACATTCTATTAAACTTTTGTTTTATTTCATTATTTAGTTTATGTAATTTATGTAATTTATTACATTATATTTGTTATAGACTAGCCTAGAGGCGTGCTGCTTTCTAGCGTTAATAAAGTTTATATTAATCTTACCCCCCCTTAAAAGGGAGTGAAAAGTAAAGAGAAACTATTTTAGTTTATATAGGTATTTACTTAAGTAAAAGCTTAGGGTTTTATTTAGCTTTATTAAGTCTTCTTTATAGAATTATAATAGTTTTACTAAGTTATTTTTATAGAACTATAATAGTTCTATTATAGCTCTATAACGCTTCCCTTACCGTTACCACTATATATCTAAGCTGGCAGCTCAGATCTATTACAATATTCTCTATATAAGTTAAGTAGTGTAAGTTTTATTGTAATACTATTAAACATTACATTTTATAGAATAATTACTATATAACATTACATTATAAGGTATTTATATAAAAATATTTCTTTTATATTTTAGTAATCTATTTATATAGTGTAAATTATAGAATAGAGGCTTATAGCTATTAAAATTATATAAGAATAGTGTTTAAGATCTAATATATATATAATAAGGCGTATACTAATAATAATACTAAATAAGCTAATCATAAGTCATTATTAAGTATTTTACTAAAAGCTTTCAAGCAAATAAAAAAACCTACATTTCGTACTTATATAAGTAATAGGTCTGAAAATAACGTAGCTTTTTAAAAGCTTAATAACTTATTAAGGTAATGTGAAAAACGTTATTTTAGTAATAAGCAATGTTAAATACTATGTATAAAAATGTGTGTTTATTATGAAACAATTGGTTACACTTAATATAGTAATGGTTGAAGACATGCTTAATATTCTATAGACATGTATATGTACTATAGTAATTCCTTTAGAAGTTGCCTATTGATTGGAATGCTTTTCTAATTAATTGTCCTCGTTACTGCTCATTCGCTATGCGAAAGGGCCTCTGGTGCCCATAAAATGTATGACCTCATCTGACCATTCAGCTTCTTGTTACACAGGACTTGTACCTTTGGACATTATTGCAGGAGTTTTGAGCTCATCGACGGGCAGTGTAACTTACCGCCCCCCCTCTGCTGATTGCAATATATACATCTACTTCACTCTTATCTTTTTCCTGGCTCTCAAGACTGAGGCTATCTTTGGTGCATTAAGATGGATTTCGGTACGTTTTGAATCAAGATTTATTTTAGAACGATCTAATGGCTAAACTTGCTACGTCTGGAATAGACTGGATTTTAGACGGCGGGTACTTACCGCACGCAATCATTCGACTAGGAATACGTCGACAGCTGCGGGATCGTCTAGCGCTCATCGAGAATAAATCACTCAATGATGCATATGATGCCAAGATGGCATTTATTGAGAAATTGAGAACTCGACCAATGGCGATAGCCACGGACACGGCTAACAAGCAGCATTACGAGGTTGGGACAGGTGTCCTTGGTGCTTGTCTCGGGCCGCGAATGAAGTACTCATCTGGCCTTTATCCTCGAGGCGATGAAACTCTCGCCGAAGCGGAGGTGGCAATGCTAAGTTCGTATGTAGAGAAGGCCGAGTTGCATGATGGCATGAGTATTCTTGATCTTGGGTAAGTCGATACAGTCTTTCCGCCTCGCCTGCTTGGCATGATATGACAGGAGAGGAGCTTTTGGAGAGAGGGCCATATCTGGCGCATAAAGAAGGGGTTTAATCCTATTGTTTCTTCAGTTGTGGTTGGGGCTCTGGAGCTATATACTTCGCAGAAATGTTTCCGAACTCCGCCATCACAGCCTTCTCGAATTCTCGGACCCAGAAGCTACACATTGAAGCCGAGGCAGCCCGCCGAAACATCACCAATATAAAAGTGATTACCGGAGACATCATTGATTACGAGTTCGAGCCCGAGAGCTTCGACCGTGTCGTGTCTATTGAGGTTGGCGAAATGCTTCATGCTCAATTCCAAAGCCTGTGACTAATACTCTTCAGCTTTTCGAGCACATGAAAAACTACGAGTTGCTAATGGCGAAGATCTCACGCTCATTGAAACCCGGTGGCAAGCTCTTTGTTCATATTTTTTCGCACTGCAGCACTCCGTATGACTTCGAGGAGGGCTGGATGACAACGCATTTCTTCACTGGTGGCACCATGCCGTCTGCTGATTTGCTGCTCTATTTCCAGAAAGAGCTGCATATCAAGAAGCAGTGGTGGGTGAATGGAACAAACTATTCCAAAACATGTGAGGTATGCTCGTCCCCGATGTACAGGAACGTTTCAACAAAAAGAAAACATAAAGAGACATAAAGAGACATAAAAAGACATGAAAAAACATGAAAAAAACCCCCATGAAAAAACATCAAAATATTCTAAGCATTGAAAAACAGGATTGGCTGTCGTCTATGTCGGCGAACAAGAAAACAATCTGGCCGCATTTGGTGGAAACTTATGGAGAAAAGGATGCGGCTACTTGGTATTACCGCTGGCAAATCTTCTACATGGCCTGCTCGGAGCTATTTGCATATGCCGGGGGCGATACATGGGGCGTCTCACACTACTTGTTCGAGAAGGCCTAATAATCCTGGATTTACGCATCTTGAATATCGAGCATGAATCATAGATTTAGATACATGTAGCTGGACGTCGATGTGCCGATGCAAAAACAACTCGAGCAATGTACCGCTTCGGATCTAGTGATCCCATGGGTGCTTCCAGCCCATCAATACAGGACCTATTTTTGTAAAATGTGCATAAGTGTCTGGCCTATTTTAACAGTACTGGCCGTCCGAAGACGACAGCAGAATGGTTAGGGTGAGTGATAGCATACCATCCTTTTTTGCTCTGTACATAAGCTATCAGGCCCGATAAACGTCAGCTCGATCAAGGCAGCGCGTCGCGGTGATTCGATTCATCAGGTCCATCCGATCTCCAATCGCGGTGGTCAAGTTGTCTTGGGAAGCAAACGTACCCAAAACCACATTCCCGCACCCAAAGCGGTGGCAGTCAATCGGTAAATAGGAGCCACATGGGGCACCGGAGGCCTCGGAGGTCCCATGTCGAGGGTCTTTCGGCTCTTGCGATTCACCTGGCTTGTGAAATACTTGGTACGGTCGGGAAAACTGAGCTTGCAATGTGACGGTTTTCCGTACAATGTTTTCCGTCAGCAGGTGTCTTGAGTCCAGCAGGTCATGACTGCAATGTTTGGCTTACCAGAAATCAGTCACATGTAGCAAGTGACAGAGGATGTTGTTGGTGTTGTGCTCGGCGTGCAGATGCCGTTGTTACCGCGCCTTCGTGGATATAGTAGTCAATGACTACTGGTTCGTTCGCAAGGGCAATATAGCATAATATTACTAAGGTACGTGGGGTCCTAGAACGAGTCAAATCCATGCAGGCTTAGTAAGCGAGCTCTTCAGAAAACATGTGGCATGACAAGCGTGGAGCACGTTACTGGAAGGATGGAGATAGGGACGACGAGGAGAATCGGCGCAACGTTCAAGCCTCGAATATCTGCCAGATCCCGCATGTCTTTCTATCTGCCGTGCCCGTTTGGCGTGCGTGGTCGACAAGTCTCGACAGAGTACATTCATCATTAATTATCGTCTGGGCCTCCTGGACACCATCTCCTGGCTGGTGCCAGGAATCATTGTATTCAAGCTCTACACCCCTGCTCGAGTCCTCGTCATTCCTTGAGGCTCGCAATCCACCGGAAAGGACAGCTTTCATCGACATTTCCAGGCTAAAAAAGCCTTAGCCGTCCAAGCATTTATAAACTCTACCTGACACTGCACAGTTCACGACTGTTCCTCATGTCGGTCAAAGTGCGTCATCATATCACTGGGCAAGACTGATAACTCCAATAGCCATGCAACGGTGCCTGTCTACATATACCGGGCGTCCTATGTAATACCTCCTCCTTTCGTGTGCCCATCGGATACAAACCCTACAGCCTTCATTCCTGCGCCCAAGTCTGCGCCCAAGTCATGGCAACGACCGGAAGAATGGCTCCGCAACAAAATTCGAAATCGCCCACCATACGTCGCATACGTAAGTGCTCAATGTCAAGTCATGGCGATGGGGAAGTCCGCACAACGTTGCTTGTGGGGTTTCGAATCTTTGAATGGGCGGCGGGCTGACAAGAACGGCTCAAGTGCGCGAGGCTGCTGAAATGTCCAAATCTCCCTCCGGAGACTACACGGCGGAGCCTCTCGAAACCGACCTCTTTGAATGGCACTTTACTCTTCGTGGTCCTCCAAACTCCGTCTACAGTGAAGGCTTTTATCACGGCCGAATAGTTCTGCCGCCTACGTACCCGCTGCGGCCGCCGAGTTTCCGCTTTATGACTCCAAATGGTCGTTTCGAGGCGAATCGCGAAATATGTCTGAGCATCAGCGGCCATCATGAAGAGACGTGGCAGCCAGCGTGGGGTATCAGGACTGCAATTGTAGCGTATGTGGTGAGCGGACCCGGAAAGCACGGCAATCATAGGAAACTGCTGATAACACATCGTCTTTTTCTCAGACTACGAAGTTTCATGGAGACAGATGCTCGCGGGCAACTGGGCGGTTTAGACACAACGGACGAGGTACGCCGTCGCCTGGCGCGTGAATCTCGCTTCTACAAGTGTCCAACGTGTGCCCGATCAAACATCGACATCATCTGCGAGTCGGAAAAACAGGCCGCGGCATCATTGTCTTCCGAATGCCCCGATGTTCAGATACCAAGCGAGCTGAGTATGGGATGGAAGGACGAAATGGCAGCTCGGGCCAAGGCTGACGAAAGCGGCTCGTCGCCTGCCGGCCAGGGCCAAGCATCCCAGGACGGCATTGTTGAAAGTGCCCAACTGGCTGAGGGATTTGTGCCAAGCGGACCTGCCGAGCCACAGCCACCAGGAGCTCCCCGGCTTTTGCCACCAACTACGGATGCGCCTTCGGCTTCGTCAGACGGTTCAATCGCGCCCGTCGCAGGAGCGGAAGAAACTACTGGCAGAGAGACGACTTTCCAGCAGCAACTTCGTATCCGACAACCGACGACACAACAGGTCCGCGGCGAAGGTGCCGTTCCTTTGTGGATCGACCGGGCTATAGTTGCACTTGTAATTGCTCTAGCGGCACTTCTTGTCAGAGTCCTGTTCGGCATCTGACCATGCCGTCTAAAGGAGGTGTTTCATGGCATCGGGTAGATGAGCCTGCCAGCTAATCAAACATTATCAACAGATTGATGCGGGAGGGATGAAGGAGGAGGGAGGGGGGTGGCCATGTTGAAGACGGGAGTCGCATAGCGGTGACGTCCCTTTAGAGACAATCACTCTAGTGCCACTCTTCGGAAAAGCTTCAAGAACTTCTGCGTGCATATTTTCCAATGTAGCCGGCGTGTCAAATCTCCATGTTGCTTGTTCGCCCTGAGAACTTCCAACTTGCATGGCTTCACTTTCACACAAGATACTTGTTATTATTTACAACTGTCCAAGAGTAGTACAGGGCCAAATGAGCGCCACATGTTTGATGTCTGCAAATGCATATCGTGTCCCTACGCCATCCGGTCGTGTTGTTCATTATGCCTCATGCGGAGCCGCGGCACGACCAGCCACCACCACTCGCCAACCATTGAGCCAACGCCATCGGAGAAATCCGTGAGCAGGCCAGTTTGCTCACCCCAGCGCATCAGGAGCCGCACCTCAAACTCGTCCAAGACGGGGTGCAAGGTGCTACATATACCCCTGATATCCATAGATCCCCGCGTCGCAATGGCGAAGCAGAAAGCGCCCAGGATTTCCGACCAACGCCTTTCATTCGGTTCGCCAAAGATATCGACCCACTGGGGCAATTCGCCGCATCGACCGGCGAGCGGTGGGGGACTGGCGCATGCCGTGTGGAGGACATGAATCTGCTCGTCGAACAAGTATCTATCCGTCGGCACGGCTTCCAGGCCGAAATGGTAGTACGACTTGGGGTACTTTCGACTCTCGTAGTTTCCGGGCTCGAATCCGAACGGAATGTGCGGCAGGTTGGTCGGCACCAGCTGGATTCTCCCCGCTGCGCTTAGGTTTGTAAGAGCCATCATGGCGCCGTCGCTAAAGGAGTAGGGGATCGCCATTCGCCCGTGCCTCCGAAAGGCCATGTCGAGCTTCGTTTTGAACCGAGCGGCCTCGTCGTACTTGGCGCTCTGGGCCGTTTTGCCGAGGATGGCCAGGTATCCCTCATTCAGCCGGTACGGCCGACCGCCCAACGGGGGCTTTTTGCTCTTGCATATGATTCTCTGTTTCGTCAGCTGGTCAATGGCCTGCTTGAATACCATGGATGCCATATCTTTGTCTCCGGGCAGCAGGGTGAAGAATTTGTCCCTAATGTTCTCCACCGAGTATTTCCCGTCTTCGGTGACGCAGAGAGACTTGACCCAAGACCTCGCAATGTCGACGTCACTCGCACGGCTTGACGGTCCAGTCTCGTCGCCGTGGTAGTCGTCCAGACCAAACGCGGCTGGCGAAGACGTCACCGCTTCAAAACGCGCAAAGACGGACGCTTGCACGTGGAAAAATCGCTCTCGCCAATCGTCGGACGCCGGCTTGCTATCCGTCAGGCTGAAACCATCATCAAACAGTGCTCGGGAGCGAGGAATCTCGAAACCCTCTTGCCGAGGAATGTCCACGGTCCAGCGGATGAGCCCAGCCCAGTCGTAATCACGAGGGTTGTCGAAGTCGATCATTGGCACGTCGCCACGCTCGACGGCAGTCGGGTATCTCTCCTGGAACGCCCGAGTCAACGTAGCGACACAAGGCCCTTGCTGCTTGCGGCAAACATCCCAAAATCTGCGTAGACGCTCGAGACTGGCATTGGGGAAGACGAACATGAGTAGGCCCCAATCGACCGACTTATCCGTTCCGCCCATCAACGTCCGTATAGCTATGAAGGCGGCCATCAATTCATCGGGACAGTCGAAAGGATAATCCTGCCTACCAGCGGCGTCGTTCACATTGCGGTCGACCCGGATGTCAAGCAATGAGGTCAAAGCACGGGTGACGAGCGCTACACGTTTGACGTTGACGTGGGACGCCTTTTCGGCACGGCCTGCAGGGTGTAGATGCGAATGGGCCTTGGCGGACGTCAAAGACGCGTCCCAATCGAGCTCACCATCACTCGAAGATGACGCGTATCCTGTTTCTGGCAAGCCCATCTTGCCCGATGACCAATTCATCTGCTCGTTCGCAGGCCACTCAAGTTCCAAAGATGGCGTCTTCGTGTCCACGATGCCGCCTTTGAATCGGACGAAAATGTTGTGTGGACCGGCAGCCCTCAACTCGGGGTTCCCAGAAAACAGTGGCAGTCTCATCTCCATCTCGAGGCACGCGCGGAGTGTATCAATGAAACGTCGATATCTTTCGGGGTCGGAGTCGTCGGAAGAACCCGGCGTTGGCTCCAGGTAGCCAAGCCGCTTCTCTAGATTCTGAGAAAAGCTTTCCCATCCAAGCCACTGAGTATCTGGCATCCAGCCTCTTGTAGTAAAGCTTCCATCTATTTGTTCAAAATACTGACTGTCCAAGAGTGGCCATGATCCATCGGAGCCACATAGCACTGTCATCGAACGATGCTGCATCACACAATCAGCGACATCCCCAACGACGTCTTTTGTGCGGTTGACGGAAAACCCATGGTTGGGCTTCAATTCCCGAGTTGGTACATCTTGCCCAACGACCTGCGTTTGTTCGGAAGATAGATTCTGTAGAAACTCGGTGCCCGGAGCATCTGGTCCAAGAAAGTCATTCGGCTCAAGAAATAGTAACCTCGGAGCTGGAGCTGTCCCGCGCAAATGTCGTGGAAATTCATCCTCAAGTTCAAGCAAGTCGGACTGGTTACTGAACAACGTAGCCTGACAGACCTTGTGTCTCTTCGTGGACGGAACAGAGTCAACATCATCTGTGCCGCCACTACCTCCCCAATGCCGTTGCCTCTTCACTCGATCCCGAGTCCCAGACTCCTGATCCTTCCTGGCTGCGACTTGCGCCACGTATACTGGCGCTCCAAGGACAGCCACCTCTTTTGCCAGTGCCCTCCGCCCGCGCCCGCCAACCTTGACTTCGGTTAAGCCGGAATTCGTGTCGGAGTTGAGCACCATCTCTCCGTGTGACGCCGAGGACGGTCTTTTTGCCTTCTCGAGTAACTTTAGAGACTCTGTCGAAAAAACATCGACACCCGGAGATGTAAGTAGTTGACACTTCGAGAACGACCCGGACGACTCGCGGAATGCGTGCCAATGCTCCACGACGGTGCCATCTTTGAGGAGGGCATCTAGAGTTGGCTGGAACTGGGATTTGACGGGAGTTGCCTCTCCAACGAATTCCCTATTCCACAAGGACAGAACAGAGTCCCAAAGGGGCTTGCCACCAATGACGACGCCGTGCTGTTCTTTGAGCAGTCGTTGTATCAAAAGCCGTAATCCCGGGTGGCTGTTCTTAGCCCTGGTCTTGCTTCCCTTTGGCCCATGCTTCGACATCAAGGCTGATTCGGTTTTGCAGTCGGGCACATTTATCTGGCCACCGATTGTTTCCGTTTGATCCACGGTGACGTCGACATGTTGTGTGTCGTCGTGCCCTTCCAGCGCCCCTTGAGCGTGAAATCCTGACACGGGCAATGCTGTAGAGGATTTAGATGAATTGATAATACACCCTATGCTTCTTGAGGACAGGTTGCTGCCGATTTCACCAGTATCTGAAGACGCATGATTGTGCAATATTAAGCCCTGACCATGTGGTTTATTGGCTCGAGCGGAAAGTAGGCCTTGATCAAGCTTGGGAGGCGCAAACCTCGCTGGCTCGTCGGAAACGGCCGTACTTCTTTTCCATGACTTGACAGTCCCGATTGGAGGAGAGGAAGCAATGCCAGTGTCGGGTTTCCTTGCCGTCAGATCCTGATCAGTAGACGGGACTTCGTCAATTGGAGTCTGATCTGTTCTGCGACGAGAAAGGCTTGGCTCGGGACTGACACCTGCCGGTTCCAGCGAGCTGTAGGACACGGCTGGACGTCTTGTTTTTTCGTGGGGCCCCGTAGCAGATTCCGGGTTCACAGAGTCTTCGACTCGTCGGCTCTGGTAAGGGGAGCAATGGCCTTGCCCGCCCATTTGTGGCATCAAGGGTTCGTATTGGGGATTGCATGGCGTTTGTGATTTTTCCAGGTGATACTTCAGGCCCACGTCATTCTTCCAGCTGCCTCCGCACTTTTCGCACGTCCATGGCCGAGCGGAAGAGACGTCCGCCTTGGAATTGGCCTCCGCTGGTCTACCTCGGCCACGGCCACGGCCACGGCCGCGGCCTCGACCTCGACCTTGGTTCCGTCCACGCGCAGGGCCAAGACGATTACCATGATCAGAATCTTCGCAGAGATCGGTTGAATGGTTGGGGGACCGGGTTTGGGCGTTGGCCACTTTTTCAAAAAGCTGTTGTCGGGATGGGCTTGTAGCGTTCCGGACTGGCTTGTGGAACGCCATAACATCCCGGAGTGCTTCGGTCGAAACTCGGACCGTGACGAGAAGTTTGTCTACCGGTTCTGGCGAGGGCGGCTTCGGCAAGGGTGCTGCTTCGGAGTCGGTGAGCCTTGGAGGGGAGCTCTGCGGTTGCTTTTTTTTGGGCCGTCCTCGTGGTGTCTCTGCATTCCGACCTGTGCTTCGTGGCTTGACAAGTCCACAAATCCTGGCCAACGTGACATCCGTCGTCAAGAGGCCCGGCTTGCATAGTCGTGGAGAGAATCCATACATGCTGGTTCGTGACACCCCAGGGCTCTCATCATGCACTTCGGCGAGCGTACCGGACTGTGAAACCGGTGGTGTGCAGAATCTGTACGAAGCCACTTTTCCTACTCGTATGTGCTCACTTTTCAGCTGGAAATGCATCAAGTCTGGAGGTTGCACGTTGGAAGTGGCCATGCAGCTGGTCAGAGACGAGATGTAGCGGTTGAAGGTTGGACCCAGGGTCAAGACATAGATCTCGGGATTCGTTACGCCGACCACTCCAAATGATTGAGCACATCTGGCGATTTTCTGAGGAAGTGGCTCGTCAACGGTCCAAGGAGGGCATTCTCCCAGTCGAGCACCGTTGACCTGCGAAATGTCGGCCTGCCATTCAGGATCAGCCCTCTCGGCCACGCCAGACAAGGCGGCCCTCATGGGTTTGGCAGAGCGTTTGCCAGTGGCAAGAAATGCCGACCAGTCCTTTGGACTCAGGTCTCGATTGAATTTGATGCAATCCTTGAAAACCTTGTTGTCTAGCTTGGCCGCGACGTACTGGATAGCACCGCAGGAGTTGAGGAACCGGCAAATCTTGGACACAATCTTCATCTGCCACCGCATCCCCAGGACGCCGAGCTTAGCCTTGAGGTCTTGTAGACGAATCACCTGCCATTCTTTTGTGACAGCCATTATAGTGGTAGCTAGGGCATGGAAATCCATAGAATCCCCGGTCCACCGCGTGTGCCAGGGAACTCGGTCGAGGTTGGCCGTCAGGGATTGCGCGTTCATGATTAACTCTGGCTCGCAATCCGGATTCTGGGTTTCCCCTTCCTTGGTAAGCGGAGGGGCAAAACTCTTGAGCCACAGCTTACTCGTCTTGGTGCCCCGAACCAGAGTTGTCCTCTTCACAATATACCCCTTTTTCAGCAGCGAATCGGTCCGCTTCGGCACGGATCGCTTGTCTTGTTCGACCAGACGCCCAAGATCACCCTGTAATATGCCCTGTGATTTGGTAGACGCGATCCCTAGAAGCAAAAGCCACTCCAAACCCGGTACCCTCTTGTAATTGACTGTGTGGCCCGTGATGAGCTCCCACATCGTATCCTCCGAGACATACACATTCGGCGTAGCAGGCTCATTCGGCGCCGAAGTGTCCGATGTCGACCCAAGACTCGTACCGCTCGCCGGAGTCGCGCCGTCCTTCTCACGAGGCTTGCGTTGATGTGCCAGCGCCTGACTCGACTGTAGCAGCTTCTCCAGAGACAGTTCATTATACTCTCTGCGACGCCCGACCGAGACGTCACTTCGGGCAACTAGCCATTTCCAAATAGTAGAGACCGCATGGTCTGAAAGTGGCTCGCCGGTATTCCGGCCGCGCACGCCCGGATTACCAGAAGAGCCTTTGATCTCATCAACGATGTCTTGAACAGGGCAGCCTTTCACTTGGTTGTTAGCAAGTGGCACATATAGTGGTGGCTTAAACTAGCTTCAGGAAACGATATCCAGGCAAGTATCTCCAGGCAAGTATCTCCAGGCAAGTATCTCCAGGCAAGAATATTCAGCCGAGTATATCCGCGCAACTTTATCCAGAGAGCGTGCAATGCGGGTTGCATGCATGTTTCATCGAGACGCAGCTCTCACCTTGTTCACCTGCACAGGATATTAGCATCAAAAGATGTGAGATCAATCCCTCAAGCTCCCATGCCATAGCGAGCGGATTGTTGACGTTCTCATATTGAGCACCAAGGGCTAATAGAGACGGTTGGCAATTTCTTTGTCGTGGAAAAAAATGGAATGCCGACGTTATTGTGCTTGATGGGATTTGAACGCACGACTTCCAAGACTTTGAGCAGAACGGGGAGGTGAAATGTACATGTCTAAAGTACGTTTTTTTTTCTGTCTGCGGCATTGCAATGTGCACGGAAGTGGGGCAGGTCACATGCTACCAAAATTGGTGCGCAGCCCTCTGCAGAGGACCTAACTACCTACCTGTGCCACACCCCATTTTCACAAGGAGCTGTTATCCGGCATCCGTCATTTGTGTAGCCGGCATCTGTAGCTGTAGCGGTGGCTTGGAGAGAGAGTCTGCATTAAGGTCTTTGGGGCAAATGTCGTAGAGAGGAAAAATGGGGAGGGAAAATGGAAGGCCGGGCCCCGGTATCAAAACCATCATGCCATTCATTACCGCCCAAAATTTGTTCAGCATTCGGATGCTGTGGATTTTATGAGGCTGACAAGTTGTCTTCATTCAGCGTCTTCCTCTATCGTGCTTCCTTTGCGCATCAAGCTTGGCTTGCTCGTGCTCTCTGATCTTCCTGTAGGCTTCAAGTACTTCATCCCTCGCGGTTTGTAGTTCTTCACGCCGCCTCAGACTTCCAGCAGCTTTCGGAATGTTATCCACGTCGACGACGGCCCCGCCCACTTGTAGCTGCTTTCGCACCTTCTTATGAGCAAGTTCTGGAGGTGCCTGTGCAACCTCGTGCAACTTGAGCTTGGTCTCGTTTCTCTTGCGAATCAATTCCTGCCAGGGATCATCCTCTTGGGTTTTGCCCCGTTTCCGTGACTTCTTCACGCCATGTGATGGGGCAGTGTCCCCCGAAGCAGTTTCTCCGAACAAGCCAAAAGCATCGTTCTCCGTCTCGCGCTCATCAGCGAGCTCACGGTCTTCCTCCCTTTGTTCTTGAATCTTTCGCTCCTCCGCCCTCCACTGTTCGTAGAGCTTGTGCATCTTCTTTTCCTTGAGCGTGCGATGAACCTTGAGACCCAGAGAGTCTTTCCCGTCTTTAATTTTTGTCTTTGTTGCCAGGCCAGAAATCGGCAATGCAGCATCCACGCGGGCTGAGAAGGACCGCATGTCTTCGCCCTGTTTTATCCGTGGTATTTCCACGACATTTTCTTGTGTGCTCTTTCTGCCATTCACCGTCTCCCCATTATCAAGTCCGGATCGTGTCTTTTTGCCCTGCGCAAACGCCATCAGCCTTCGAAATTCTCGGGGAGCATCGTCATTGTTCTTGCGGTTTTTTCGTGGTCGCTTCGGCTTCGATTGCTCTGTCGCTTGCTTGCCATTTCGCTTGCTGGCTGTTACCGGCAATGGAAGCGCATTCTCTGACGGTGCCAGGTCATAGCTAAGGCGTCGATCAGCTTTTTTTTTCCCCTCCATCCAAGAACGACTTGGAATGAACCTACACGTTTTCGTCGCCGCGTTTTCTCTTGTGTTTATGAGGCATTGTGTAAGTTGACCAGAATATGTTTTGTGCTACTACAATAGTCAACTTATTCCGTCTCGATCTGTTAAGTTGCAGGGCTCGTGTTGATGAAGGAAAATGTTAAGTCTTCAGCAGAATATGGCGTCTGGGTCACGATTGAGTGGGACGCCGTCAAAGCCTGAATTTTGCAGTACTCGTAGCCTGTAGGCCTAATGAGTGTTTCACTAAGCAGACTACACGGACCTAGGACAGCAATGTTAATGCGGGACAGCTGACTAATAATTTCCTATTGCTTGTCACCGCTGTTGTCTGTACTAATAAGGTTTTTTATCCGTTGCTAGAATAAGGTACGAATTACATTTATTATGTAATAATCTCTTTTACCTAGTTTAGTGTATAATGGTATCTATAACAATCATTCCGTGTTATTATTTTCTATATACGCATTTCTTTATTTTGGTATAGTAGAACTAGATCTTTCTTTCTACTTTGCACTGTAGTGGATGCAGCTTGTAGCTTACTTAAATTTATTTAAGGTACTTAATATAATAAGAGATTTGTTTGTTTTTTCTCTTTTATTTCAGACTTTATTATCCAGACCGTGAGCTGCTTAACTGACTGTACAATATCCCTTTAGTGCGCAGAAGGCTACATTTAAGTATTGTGTGAGGAGCTTATAAGACTAGCCCGCGGCGACTCCTCGTCGCTAGTGCTTAGTTATATACTTAGTATATAAACCCTAAGTGGCGTGTATATAAGGGGAAAAGACTTAAAAAAAGTAAGCTTTAGTTAATATATTAGTTACTATATTGCCTTTATTTAGCTATTTTATTAATACTTAATAATTTTAAAGCTTCTTTAAAAGCTACTTAAAAATAATATAGTACTTTAAATTAAATAACTTACTATAATTCTTTATAAAGAATTATTATTCTTTAACTCTTTATTAATACTTTATTAATTTATAAAAAGTTTATAAAGTAGTGTTTAAATTATTAATACCTTTATATTAAAAAAAATAAACTTAAGCACTTAAAGCCTTTATAAAAAAACTAAAGTAATTAAAAAGTAAATCTTTTAATTAAAAAAGCTAAAGAAACTATAAAAAAAAAATAAAAACTTTTTTAAGCTTTAAAATAAAGAATTAATAATAAAATTAAGGTAAAATATTATTACTTTTATAAAAATTTATTTAATAATAGCTAAAGAGAAGTTAAGGTTAAAAATATTAATTTATTTATATACTTTATAAATCTTTAAAAATATAAAATTTAAATTAATAATTTAAACTATATCTTTAATAAAGTAAAATATAAGTTTTATTAAAATTATTTAAAAATACTTTTTACTTTTAACTATATATATTAATTTTATAAAGTAAAATAAAACTAATTCTTTAATAAATAGCTAAATAAATATTATATTAAACTTAAAAATAATTAAGTAAAGTTTTAAAAATAAACTTTAATATTACTTAAAGACTTTATTAATTAAAAGGCTTAAATTATTATTATAATAAAGAATATTAAATAAAGAAATAGCTAAAGCTTTATTAATTTTAGTATTTACTTTAATTTATTAAAGAAATATTTAAAAAAAGTTAGTAAAAAAGTTAAAGCTTTTTTACTTTTTATAAAGTTATAACTAAAACTTTAAAACTATATTTATTTATTTATTTATTTATTTACTCTAGAGGGCATAGAGCCCTTAGTTAGTACCTTATTTTAGTAACCTATATAGAAAAAACCTTAGAATAAAGGGGAAAACCTATATATAGTAGTGGGTATAGGTGCTAAAGGGGCCTAAATTAAGCCTTAAGTAGTGCTTATTATAAACATTAGTGCGCTACTAGCTAGGCTTTCGCCGAGGTTATTAGAAGGAGTCTAGCGGAGGGCGCAGGCAGTGTGCGTAGAAAGGCGCGTAAAAACGCGTTAAATTTAAGGGGGGGGGGCTTTAAAACTATATTAATTTATATATATTTATTATAAAGAAAACCTAAAAGAAAGTAGTTTAAATTACTTAATAATTTTAAAATATAATATTAATAAAGTTTAAAAGAAAAATAAATACTTTTTATAAAAGATCTATTAAATTTTAATAAAACTAATTCTTTTTTTTTTATAAACTATTAGTAATTAACTATTATAGTTTTAGTAATTAAAGTTAATAATAATAAAATAAAGAGTAAATATAAAAAACTTTTGCGATTTCGCCTGCACCGCAACAACGCCGCGGAATTAACTTAAATTAACTTAAAAAGTAAATAAAAAGTTTTACTATATTTATTTACCCCCTTTTATAATAGTGTATTAAGCTTAAAGCGTAGGTATAGTAAGTAATGTAATAATAATAAATATTAATATAGAAAATTATAGTATTTTATAAAGTTACTATAATTCCCTTATTTACTATAGTAAGTTTATAATAGAAAACTAAGTTAATACTATAATTAATATAGCTTAGGACTAAGTACTAGTCTATTTATAATAAAAATATAATAAAATTACTAAGTTTATACTAACCTTTTTATTAAAAGGAGTTTAAAAGGTTATTTTATATATTATTAATATAGAAATAATATAAGCCTATTATAGGTAACCTATTAACCTTTAAAAACTAGTTATAACTACTAACCTTAAAGTAATAGTTAAAATAGTAATTAAAATGGCTATTTAACTTAAAACTATATTAACTATAATATAGGCTAGAATTATAGTTAGTAACGCTACTTTAATAATTAATAAGCTTATTTACTTAGCTACCTTTATAGTAGTATTGCTTTATATTTATAGAGAGACTATTATTGAAGGTAACTTAATTAATAAAGTAGTTAAATAATATAGCCTAAAAGATATTATTTATACTATTAATAAAGCTATAAATAAAAACACTATAGTAGCTATAAAACGCCTTTATAATAGTAATATAGTAGTTACCTTTAAAGATATAGCTTAACTCTATACTAAAGATATAAAATAAATTTAAACTACCTTTAGCTTAAATATAATATTAAATTAATAAATATTTAGTATTATTATTAAAGGATTCCCTATTTATTATATATATTAAGTTATTAAAGAAAATATTCTTTACTACCTTACCTTTATTAATAGTAGTAGTATTATTAAAGTTATAGTATAAAAACCCTATAGCACTATAATATAAGCCCTCTTTATCTTTAAAATTAAAGATATTAATATAGCTAATAAACTATATTATAAAGGAGTTATTTATAAACTTAAAATATTTAAAGCTAAACTATATAATAAAGCTCTTTATTTATATTAATATTATTAATACTTTAAATTTAATTATATTATTATATATTATATTATAACTTTATATTATAGCTACTACACTACTATTAAGTATACTTTTAAAACTAATTACCTAGCTATTATAAATATAAAGTAAAAGTAATATATTAATTATATAAATACTTACTTTACTTAATTAAAACACTACTTAATTACTAATAACTATTAAATAAAAGCCTATACTATATACTTAAATTAATTTAGTAGCTTTACTGCTTTACCTATACTAACCTCTATAAATATAAATAATTAAATTAAAGTCTAAACCTATAGTTAATATAAATAGGCTAGTAATACTCTCTTTAATAAAGCCTTACTTTAAAAGTATAGTAAATACCTTTAAAGTAATTATAATTAATACTTAAGCTTTAATATAATATTTATACCCCTTTTATTAAGGCTTTAAAGCGCTATTAAGGCCTTTTTTAGCTATTACTTTAGTACTAAATTAGCCCTTTTATTATAAAAAACCCCTTTACTTTTTAATTAAAATATAATATTATAAGTAATATATTAAAATATATAGAAGAAAATATAACTTATTTACTTAGCTTTTAAGTCCTAACTTAAGATTAATATAGTAGTAATTTAAAAACTATATAGTATTAATAAAGACCCTTTAAACCTAAGCTTAAGTTTCTATTAATTTATAGTTTAAAGTAAAAGAATAGCTATTTATATTTACTATTAATATAGCCTTAGTTTATAAATAATATAGTTTAGCATTAATTAATACACTATAACCCTTTATAATATTAATATTTACTTTATTTACTCTTTTACTTACTATTATAATTAAATAACTCTCTTTTATAACTTCTTTATAAAACTACTATAGCATTACTATATTTTTATTAATAACTTTAATTAATACTACCCCTTTTAAAACTATATAGCTATATATTACTTAGTAATAATAAACTCTTAATAGTTATAGCTTAGTAGTAACTTAAATTTATTATATTTTTAAGTAAAATAATATAGTAAATATAAAGTAAAATAAATAGCACTATTAACTATATTTAGTTTTTTACTAACCTTTAAATTTAATTTTTAAAAAGATTAAACCTTATTAAGTTTAACTATATTTTATAGCTTATTTATATTACTTTTTATAACTATAGTTTTATAATTATTATTATTAAATAACCTTTATATTACTTTAAATAGCTTTAAATAAATAAAATACTTATTACTATAAAGGTAATACACTACTTTTACCCCTTTTTTATACTAACTATCCTTAATACCCTTTACTAAATTAATTCCTTTATTATATAGCTTATAATTAAACTTATTATTATTACTACCTTTTTTATATTAAAGGGCCTTTATAATACCTTTAAAGTATAGCTATAGTAAATCTTTAAGGTTTATAAAGCTATTTATAATATAAAACACACTTAAAGACTTTAATAACGCTACTATATTAAAGTAAGCTAATAAGCTACTACTAATATAGCTTTAAATTAAAAATAAATTATCTATAAGAAATAATATAGCTTTTAACGCTATATAATAGTAAATATAATAGCTAAAAAAAGTAACCTTTAAAAACTAAAATAATAAGCTTAACTTTATAGTAGCTTATTACTTAAAACTACTTAAGTTTTAACCTTCTACTATAGTAGTAATAGTATATCTTTAACTACCTTTTACTATAATAAAGTAAAGGTATTTTTTAATAAATTCTTTTTTACCTTAACTGCTTATATAAATAATATATTAGCTAACCTTAGCCCTTAACTTAACTTTACTATATTTTTAAAGGAAGACTACTTTATAGCTTTAAAGATATATAATATAATTAAGGAATTAGCTAATTAAAAAGCCTTTAAACTTAATAAGCTTTTAGTAAGGTTCTTTAAAGCCTATAGTAAACTATTTATTAGTATTCTCTTTAACTTATTTAATATATACTACTATATTAAGCATTACCTAGCTTTATTTTAAAAGGCTAAAGTTATAATTCTTTATAAATTAAAAAAATTACTTAAAAAAAGGAAATATATTAATATATAAAGATTAATCTCCTTTTTTAATATTATAAGTAAGGTATTAAAAGCAGTAATAGTAATATAAATTACCTATATAGCTAAGGAGGGCAGCGCTTTTTTAAAGCTTTAAATAGATAACTATATTAATTATTTTATAGAGGTAGCCCTTACTATTTTAATAAAAGCTATATATATAGTGTAGCACTATAGTAGCACTGTAAGGAGCTTACAAGACCAGCCCGCGGCGACTCCTCATCACTAGTACTTAGTTATATACTTAGTATATAAACTCTAAGTAGTATATATATAAAGGGGAAAAAACTTAAAAAAAGTAAGCTTTAATTAATATATTAGTTACTATATTGCCTTTACTTAGCTACTTTATTAATATTTAATAATTTTAAAGCTTCTTTAAAGGCTATTTAAAAATAATATAGTACTTTAAATTAAATAACTTATTATAATTCTTTATAAAGAATTATTATTTTCTAACTCTTTATTAATACTTTATTAATCTATAAAAGGTTTATAAAGTAATACTTAAACTATTAATACTTTTATATTAAAAAAGATAAACTTAAATACTTAAAGCCTTTATAAAAAAGCTAAAGTAATTAAAAAGTAAATTTTTTAATTAAAAAAGTTAAAGAAATTATAAAAAAAAAAAAACTTTTTTAAACTTTAAAATAAAGAATTAATAATAAAATTAAAGTAAAATATTACTACTTTTATAAAGATTTATTTAATAATAGCTAAAGAGAAGTTAAGGTTAAAAATATTAATTTATTTATATACTTTACTAATCTTTAAAAATATAAGATTTAAATTAATAATTTAAACTATACCTTTAATAAAGTAAAATATAAGTTTTATTAAAATTATTTAAAAATACTCTTTACCTTTAACTATATATATTAATTTTATAAAGTAAAATAGAACTAATTCTTTAATAAATAGCTAAATAAGTATTATATTAAACTTAAGAATAATTAAGTAAAGTTTTAAAAATAAACCTTAATATTACTTAAAGACTTTATAAACTAAAAAGCTTAAATTACTATTATAATAGAGAATGCTAAATAAAGAGATAGCTAAAGCTTTATTAATTTTAGTATTTACCTTAATTTATTAAAGAAATATTTAAAGAGAGCTAATAAAAAAGCTAAAGCCCTTTTACTCTTTATAAAGTTATAACTAAAACTTTAAAACTATATTAACTTATATATATTTATTATAAAGAAAACTTAAGAGAAAATAGTTTAAATTACTTAGTAATTCTAAAATATAATATTAATAAAGCTTAAAAGAAAAATAAACACTCTTTATAAAAAACCTACTAAATTTTAATAAAACTAATCCTTCCTTTCCTTTATAAACTATTAGTAATTAACTATTATAGGTTTAGTAACTAAAGCTAATAATAATAAAATAAAGGGTAAATATAAATACTATAACTATAGAAAAATAAAGTATATTTAATATAACTATAATAAATTAATAAAGGCTAACCTTAACGCTTTAAGAAATAATAATTAATAAAGATAGCTGCCTTTATCTCTACTAAAGAATTAGTTTAAATTAAGTAATATTTCTATATTTACACTATAATTTAAAATAAAAATACTACTTATACCTTTATAGATTTTAATACCTATTCTAATATTAATATTATTAGTTTAGAATTTATAATAGCCTAAGGCTTAATAAAGACCTAGCTAGTAGCCCCTAAACTCTAAGTAGTTAGGGACCTTTAAGTCCTTAAATATAGAGTATATTAGGTACTAATTAACATTACTAATTTAAAAGGTATATTTAGAAATTTAAAGCTATTATATATAGCTATTAATTATAAACTAAACCCTTAAGGAAGTTCTATACTAATTAAAATATATACCTTAGTAAAAGAATATATTTATTTATTTATATATAATAGAGAATAGTAGTTTAAAATATAATATATTAATATATTATTTTTAACTCCTTATTAATTTACTAAGAAATATAAAAATAAAGCAGTTATTTATATACTATAAAGCCTTTTAAATAACTAATATATTAAATTAAAGGATAAAGAAGTAATAAACTCTTAGAGAATTACTTTAAATATCCTTTTAAAACTTAAAGCTTTTATAAATATATTTACTTTTAATAAAGCTAATATACTTTTATTTATTAAAGATATAGATTATTTAATTAACCTTTTATTTAATACTTTACCCCTTTATAGACTTATATACCCCCTATCTTTAAATAAGCTTAAAATCCTATAAAAATACCTTAAGGAAAACTTAATAAATAAATAAATAAAACCCTTAAAAAGCTTTATTAATACCTTTATACTCTTTATACCTAAAAAGAATAGTACCTTTTAATTATATATAGATTATAAAGGTATTAATAAAATTACACTTAAGAATTACTATATATTACTCTTTATATTAAAAATCCTAAATTACTACTAAAGCGTTAGGTTTTTTATTAAAATTAATATTAAAGATATATACTACTAAATTTATATTAAAAAAGGAGATAAATAAAAGATAGCATTTTACACTTAATATAATTACTATAAATACTTAGTTATATTATTTAAACTTATTAATATACTAGCTACTTTTTAAAGCTATATTTACTAAGCCTTAAGGGGCTTAATTAATATTATTTATATAATATATTTAAATAATATCTTTATCTTTTTAAAGATAAAGAAGGAATATATTAGCTATATTTATTAAGTCTTTAAATAAATAAAAGCAGCGGAATTATATATAAAACCTTTTAAATATATCTTTTATTAAAATTTAGTAGAATTCTTTAGATTTATTCTATTTATTAATAAAATAGTAATAAATAAATAGTAAGTAAAAACTATTAAAGACTAAAAGGAACTATAAAGGTATTAAAATATATAAATATTCCTAAAATTCTATAATTTCTACTAATAATTTATATACTACTACTTTATAATTATAGTACCTTTAAATATATTAATAAAAGGTAGCTAAAAGGAAATATTAATTAAGAAATTCTTATTTAAAGAAAAGAAATATATAGTGTTTAATTAATTAAAAGTAGCCTTTTAAGAAATGCCTTTACTTTATTACTATTAATTAAGCTAATTTATTTATATTAAAATAAACGCTTTAGTATTTATAATAGTTAGTATTATATTACAATTAAATAATAAAGAGCAATATTACTTTATTATATTTTAGTCTTATAAGTTTATAAATATTAAGTAAAATTATAAAATAGCTAACTAAAAACTCTTTATAATAGTTAAGTTCTTTAAATATTAGTAATACTACTTAAAAGAGGTAAATAACTTAATAGAAGTATTATTAAATTATTATAACTTATAATTATTTATAATATAAAGAAGACTTAATAAATAATAGGTAAGATAGTATATATTTTTAAATTTATTTAACTTTATAATAAAGCATTAAATAAAGAAAAGTAACTCTATTAATACTTTATTAAAAAGGCTTAATTATAAAAGTAAAAGGCTAAGTAATAAAGAAATAATTCTTAAGCTATAAAAATAAATAGTACTAAGTACTATAAATAAAGACTTATTTATAAAGAGGTAATAGTTTAGTAAAATGCCTTTAAGGATATAATTAATCTTAGTTAATAAAGGGTATAAGCTTTACTTTATTACTTAAATACTTAAAGTAGTTATTAAAATATTAGCTAAACTATAAATAAAACTAAATAATTTTAGAAATAAAGTTACTTATATTTAATATATTAATATATAAAAGGTATAAAAGGCTACTAAGTTATTTAACCTTTATATAATAAAGATTTATAAATCTTTAATAAAAGTATTATAAAAAGCTTAAAGGTAGAATTTAAACCTTAAAGAAATTACTAAAAATATAGCTAAAGTAAATTTAAAGAGAAAGGTAAAGATATAGTAATATAATATAAGTAGCCTTTTACTATATAAAAACTAAGTAGTTATTTTTTAAAAGCTTATTTTATAGTAAAAGCTTTTATAGCTATACTATAATAATCCTTTAGCTAATTATTTCAAAATAAATAAAACTATTAAGCTTTTATATTAAGTCTTCTATTAGTTAGTAATAAAATAAATAGTATTAAAATATATTTTAAGCTATAGAATATATTAAAGAGTTATAGCTTAATAGTATTAACTATATAGATAGCTAGAATCTTTACAAACCCCTTAATAACTTTAGGTTAAAGTTTCTATAGACTTTATTATTAAGCTACTAAAGGTATATAATAATAATAAATAAGTAAATATAATATTAGTAATTATAAATTAATATATTAAATATATAATGTTTCTATTAGTTATAACTATACTTAATATAGTAAAATTAGCTAAAATATATTATAAAGAGATAGAGCTTTAATTTAATACTATAAAAGAGGTAATATTTAATAAAGAGTTAGTGTTTATTAATATATTTTAAAGTAATCTTTATTACTATTTAAAGATAAAGAGAAGACTATTTATAGTGTTTTACCTATAAATTAATAGATAAATAGAATAGATTAATTAAGTCTTTAAATATTACTTATAATACTTTATAAGGAAATACTAGCTAATTTAGCCTATACTTCTATTATAAGTATAGTTTATTTATAATAATATAGTTAATTATATAATAAAATATACACTAAACTATATACTCTTTAATTACTACCTTAAGTTTTATTTAACTATTAAGAATAATAGCTTAAAAGAAAAGGTATTAAAAGTAAAAGTAAAAGTATAAAAACTATATAAAATTTAAGAAAAATTAATAAAAATATAGAGAAAAGTAATAGAAATATAAGTAAAATACTATAATAAAGGATATTAAAAAAAAACCTTTATTAAAGGAGAAATAGTTTTACTATTTATAAAGAATATTAAAACTAAAAATATAAAAAAAAGCTAAACCTTAGATATTTAAAACTATTTTAAATCTTAAATATAATAGAAAAGTAGGTATATTATTTAAAACTACTAAAAAAATATAAATAACTCTATAATATATTTTACATTAGCCTTTTAAAACTATAAAAAAGGCAGCGTAATTATAAAGAGAAACTAGTAATTTTAAATATAAAGGAAGAAAATAAAGAATATAAAGTAAAAGAAATTTATAATAAAAAAACTATATAAAGGGATACTTACTACCTTATAAAATAAAAAGGATTGCTTAGTAAATATAACTAATAAATAGTAAAAGAAAATATTAATATACCTATACTTATTATAGTATATTATAGAACGATTAAAATAAAGCTAAAGGCATAGCTATAAAATAGTAAAGACTAGCTAAAATATAAAAAGAAAAATAAAATTCCTATATTTATTAAAAAAAAAAACACTAAAATAAAAAAACAGATAATATATAGCTAAACCACTACTTAAATAAAGGGGAGACTAATAGAGAATAATTCTAGTATATCTTAGAAGGTATAATAATCTATTATCCCTTCTTTAAGTATTTAAATTAAACCTTAACTATTTACTTTAAGCGCCTCCTTAGTATAAAAGAAAACCTAATAAATTATCACTACCTATATAGTATATTTAGCCTCTTTAAAGTAAAGGTAAAGTAGTAAATAACGCTTTTAATTATTAAACTTAGCTTTATAGTTTAATTAATAAAGTTAGCGGTATATTAGTAAAAAGAAATAAAAAGACTTATAATTTTTAGTTAAAGAGCTAAGTACTATATAATTTAAACTAATTAATAGTTTAAGATAAATTACTTAAAGGTAATGTATATAGGCTATAAATCATTAGTAAAAGCTAAGAAAAAAGAAAGTATTCTACTATATATAAATACTCTTCTTAGCCTTAATAAAGCTATAAGTAAATTAATAGGCCTACTTAGTATAGTTAAAACTATATAAAAGTATAAATAAAAGGTAGGTAAGAGACTTCTATATATCCCTTTTAAAAATAAAAAAATCATTAGCTTTATTACTATTATTATCTATAATTATTATAGACTTGTCTTACTTAGTATTTATAAATATTTTAAGCTATTTATAGATAGATAAGAGGTTATTTTAAGACCTCTATATTATAGTAAGTACTTAAGGAATTATTAGTAAAAACCTAAAGAATTTAAAATAAGAAAATATACTTTAAAGTATAAGTTATTACGCTTATTATATTATATATAATAATATAACACTTTATACTTCCTACCTTAAAATAGTTTATATAGATATATATAGCGAATTACTATAAAGGTAGGCTTAAAGGGCGGATTAGCTTTATATTTATTATAACTTATATATATATAATATATATAAGTACAATAAAAAAGCTTAATAACTATAAGCTTTATAATAAAGAAAAGTTAGTAAAGAGATAGGGATATATAATTTAAAAGAAGAAAAAAGAATAGAAAATAAGATATAAAAATAATAATATTATAAAAGTAAGAAATAGTTAAAAGGGTAGCGTTTATAAAGTTATAATCTACCTATAGGTAATTTAATATATATATTATTTATATTTACTAATAGTATAACCTTAGATAATAATTGTTTAAATTATTATAGAAATTATAAAAAAGGTAAGAAATAGTAAGTAACTTACTTTTAAAAAGGTAGGGCAATTATTCCTTACTATATATATAAATAATATTGTTATTTAACGATATAATAAGAGCTTATCGCTACTAGGTTATAAGGTAAGTAATAATTAAAGTAAAAGCTACTAGAACATTAGTATAAAGAGAGGGGTAATTATAAAGAGCTTATAAGACTAGCTTATAGTAACTCCTTATTGCTAGTGCTTAGTTATATACTTAGTATATAAACCCTAAGTAGTGTATATATAAAGGGGAAAAGACTTAAAAGAAGTAAGCTTTAGTTAATATACTAGTCACTATATCGCCTTTACCCAGCCGCCTTATTGACACCTAACAGCAACACTCTCTTTAACAAAGCCTTGCCTTAAAAGCGTAGCAGGCACCTCTAAGGCAGCTATAACTAATACTTAAGCCTTAATATAATATCTATACCCCCCCTATTAAGGCCCTAAGGCACTATTAAGGCCTTCCTTAGCCACTGCCTTAGCATTAAGTTAGCCCCTTTATTATAGAAAACCCCCTTACCCTTTAATTAAATATAATATTATAAGTAATATACTAAAATATATAGAAGAAGATATAACTTATTTACCTAGCTCTTAGGTCCTAACTTAAGACTAATATAGTAGTAATTTAAGAACTATATAGTATTAATAAAGACCCCCTAAACCTAAGCCTAGGTTTCTACTAACTTATAGCTTAAAGTAAAAAAATAGCTATTTATATTTATTGTTAATATAGCCTTAGCTTATAAATAATATAGTTTAATATTAATTAGTACACTATAACCCTTTATAATATTAATATCTACTTTATTTACTCTTTTATTTACTACTATAACTAAATAACTCCTTTTTATAACTTCTTTATAAAACTACTATAATATTACTATATCTTTATTAATAACTTTAACTAATACTACTCCCTTTAAAACTAATATAGCTATATATTATTTAATAGTAATAAACTCTTAGTAGTTATAGCTTAGTAGTAACTTAAATTTATTATACCTTAAAGTAAAATAATATAATAAGTATAAAGTAAAAGAGATAGCACTATTAACTATATTTAGTTATTTACTAACCTTTAAACCTAATTTTTAAGAGAATTAAACCTTATTAAGTCTAACTATATTCTATAGCTTATTTATATTACCTTCTATAATTATAGTTCTATAATTAATACTACTAAATAAACCTTACACTACTTTAAATAGCTTTAAATAAATAAAATACTTATTATTATAAAGGTAGTGCATTACTTCTACCCTTTTTCTATATTAACTATCTTTAATACCCTTTATTAAATTAACTCCTTTACTATATAGTTTATAGCTAAACTTACTATTATTACTATACTTTTTATATTAAAGGGCTTTTATAGTACCTTTAAAGTATAGCTATAGTAAACCTTTAAGGTTTATAAAGCTATTTATAATATAAAATACACTTAAAGGCTTTAGTAACACTATTACACTAAAGTAAGCTAGTAGGCCGCTACTAATATAGCCTTAAATTAAAAATAAGTTATTTATAAGAAATAATATAGCTTTTAACACTATATAGTAATAAATGTAATAGCTAAAAAAAGCAACCTTTAGCAACTAAAATAATAGACTTAACTTTATAGTAGTTTACTACTTAAAACTATTTAGGTCCTAGCCCCTTACTATAGTAATAATAGCATACCTTTAGCTACCTTTTACTATAATAAAGTAAAGGTATTCTTTAATAAATTCTTTTCTACTTTAACTACCTATATAAATAATATACTAGCTAACCTTAGCCCTTAACTTAACTTTACTATATTTTTAAAGAAAAACCTTTTTATAGCCTTAAAGATATATAATATAATTAAAGGACTAGCTAGCTAAAAAGCCCTTAAACTTAATAAGCTTTTAATAGGGTTCTTTAAAGCTTATAATAAACTATTTATTAGTATTCTCTCTAACTTACTTAATATATACTACTATATTAAGCACTACTTAGCTTTATTTTAAAAGGCTAAAGTTATAATCCTTTATAAGCTAAGAAAGTTACTTAAAAAAAGAAAGTATATTAATATATAGAGATTAATCTCCTTTTTTAGTATTATAAGTAAGGTATTAAAAGCAGTAGTAGTAGTGTAAATTACTTATATAGCTAAGGAGAGTAACGCTTTTTTAAAGCTTTAAATAGGTAATTATATTAATTATTCTATAGAGGTAGCCCTTACTATTTTAATAGAAGCTATATATATAGTATAGCACTATAGTAGTACTATATTACTTCTTTAGCTTAATATCTTAACTACCTTTAATATAGTATATTATATAAAACTTATCTATATAATAGTCTTTATTAGTCTCTTTATATAAATAATATACTAAACTTAAGCCTTTACTATATTATATAAAGCCTACTTTATATTTAATAGCTAAATAGTAGCCCTTTATATAGTACTTATAAAGGTCCTTTAAGGGTTCTTTATATCCCTAATTCTCTTCCTTTTTTATATTACTTTACTTTATATTAAACTTATAATAGTTAACTTTATATTAATACTTAGCTTTTTTAATAATATTAATATTTTAATATATAGCTATATAATAAAGAAGACTTAAGCTTAACTTAAAACTACTTAAGTAATTTATTAAAAATAGTTTTATAAATTAAGCTTAAAGTTTTATTTATAAAAAAGTAAACTTATTTACTTTAATAGAAAGAGATAGCTAGTAATAATATTAATTTAACTTAAGACTATAATAGTTTAGTTAATGTAATTAGCTTATTTCCTTAGTATTTAAATTTATTATAAACTTTAATAAAAGGCTTATTAACTTAAGTTTACTATAAAATTAATATAGTAGTAATTTATCTTTACTACACTCTCTATATTTACTTAAAGCTATTTATTATATAAGTTTAAACTCCTCTATACTTAAGTTATTTAAAGCTTTATTAACTATAATATAGGCTTATATTATACCTTAACTAAATATAGAGGTATAGCTAAAGGTATTACTAAAGCCTTTATTATAAAGTAAACTTAATACCTTTATACTATTATTAATATTTATAAAGCTATACTATAGTTTTTAATTAAAACTAAAGTAATAATCTTTTTTTTAAACTTATACTTTAATTACTAAGCTTAATAATTTTATAATAAAATTAAAGTAAATAAAATAGCTAATAAAATCTAAATAGCCTACACTTTAATAGTAACCTATCTTTAATATAGCGCTTAATATAGAAAATAACTCTATATTAACTATATACTGCTTTTAACTTAGCCTTTACTATACTTTACTATATTCTTTATATTTAAAACGCTAAAATTAAACTAAAAAGAGTAATAGCTTTAATAATAAGCCTTAGTAGCTTATTAATACTTAAGTTAGCACTTTATTATAATTAAATAAAATCTAAACTTTTACTTTAAAAAAAAAGTACTTTAACTTTACTACTATTTTATTAAGTTTAAATTATTAACTTTAGTTTAGCTTTATATTAAAAAAATTAGCTTTAACTTCTTTCTTTACTTTTACTATATTTTTAATATAGATTTATTAATATACTACTATTAAAGTAATTATAAAGATATTTATTACTTTATTTTTTAATACTTTAAATATAACTACCTTTACCTTTTAAAATTTAAAGTAAGCTTAATTTAAAATTTAAAGGAAATCTATACTACCTTTAACTAGCTTAACTTTATATAATATTTAATAAAGTAGCTTTTTAAAATTAATTACCTTCTACACTTTTAACTTACCTTTACTCTATAGAAAAAATAGTAATAAATAATAGTACCTTTTAGTCCTTAATATAAGCCTAAAGTAGGCCTCTTTACTGCTTTATCTCTACTACTTTAAGCTATTAATATATTACACTTTAGTATTTATATTAATATTAATATATAACTAAATTAAGCCTTAAATTATTCTATTTTATTTATAAAAAAAATAAAAGAAAAGAAAAAAAAATAAATAAAAATAATAAAAAAAAAGAAAAAAAAATAAAGAAAAAAAATAAAAAAAAAAATAAAAAAACCTAAACTTATTAGCTATAAGGCTAGCTATAGGGCTGCTTATATATCCCTATACCTCTTTTATTATAGCTCTTTCTTTAAACCTTTTCTCCCTTTACTTTATTATTACTATTATTATCCCTTTTCTCTTTATTTTTAAACCCCTTTATTACTATTTTAAAGCTAATATAGGCCTTACTTACTTCTATTAAAGACTATTTTATTAAGTTATTTTATTACTTTAATAAATAAATAATTTAATCTATATAAACTAATATTTTACACTTAAAAATACTACTATAGCTAATAGTTATAGTAAAGGCCTAACTTAAACCCTATATTAAAGCTAATTTAATATTAATAAAGCACTTAGCTATTTATTAAATAACTCTATATAAATTACACTATATAATATTAGTTACTAATATACCTTTACTAAGGGATTAAGTTAAATTTATATTAAATACTATAAAATTACTAAAGTTATATTAAGCTTAAAAGTCTATAACTTTCTATACTATATTATAAACTACTACTATATTAAATAAAGCTTACTTTAATTAGTATTTAATTTAACTTTACTTTAAACCTTAAACTTATTAAATATAACTTACTAAATTATATTTATTTAAAATAGTTTAAACTAATACTTAAAATTTAAATTAGCTATAGTAGCCCTACTATAAATCTATATTAAATACCTATTAAATTAATTATAGTAATAAATATTAAGATCTTTTATTTTAATAAAGTAAAAGAAGTATAGAAATACTTACTTTACACTTTATATAAATTAAAGTTAAAGCCTAAATAAATATAAAGAGGGACTAAATACTTACTAAAGGGCCTTTAACTTTTAATTAACTAACTATTTTCTTTACTATTTAAGATTAATATAATATTAAGGGTTTAAACTAACCTTAATATAGGGACTAAAATAGCTTTATATTAAATTTTAAAAGGGAAAAGGGTACTTATAATTTTTTAATTAAATATAAAGAGAAGAAGAGAGAAAAAAAGAAAAAACCTTTAAAAGGGTCCCCTTTATTTATAAAAAAAGAGTAATACTTTAAATTACTTATTAAATTACTTATTAATACACTAAACCTATTTAAGTAATTAATAACTACTATTCTACTACTATATTATACCTATACTACTTACTGCTAAGGCTTAATTTAGTTTTATATTTAGTATTTACTAAATTAATAACTTCTAATAATTTAGTACATAATAATTACTTAATTTAATAATTAATATACCTTTAAATTAATTACGTAGCTATATTATAACTTATAACCTTCTATAACCTTCCACGCCTTTCTATATTACCTTATGTTTTATAGTATATAGCTAGCACACTATACCCCTTTTAATAACCTAACTTAGCCTTAAATAAAGCTTAATATAGAACTATAAAGTCCTTACTCCCCCTCCTTAAATTTAATATATTTTTATATACCTTTTTATATATACTACCTACGCTCTTTATTAAACTCCTTTTAGTAACTATAGCTAAAGCTTAGTTAATAGTATATTAATTTTTATAATAAACACTACTTAAAGCTTAATTTAAGCCCTTTTAGTATATATACCTACTATTATATATAGGTTTTCCCCTTTATTCCAAGGTTTTTTCTATATAGGTCACTAAGATAAGGTACTAGCTAAGGGCTTTATGCCCCCTAGAGTAAATAAATAAATAAATATAGTTATTAATTATAAACTAAACCCTTAAGGAAGTTTTATATTAATTAAAATACACACTTTAATAAAAGAATATATTTATTTATTTATATATAATAGAGAATAGTGGTTTAAAATATAATATATTAATATATTGCTTTTAACTCCTTATTAATTTACTAAAAAGTATAAAAATAAAGCAATTATTTATATATTATAAAGCCTTTTAAATAATTAATATATTGAACTAAAGAATAAAGGAGTAGTAAACCTTTAAAGAACTACTTTAAATATCCCTTTAAAACTTAAAGCTTTTATAAATATATTTACTTTTAATAAAGCTAATATACTTTTATTTATTAAAGATATAAATTATTTAATTAAACTTTTATTTAATACTTTACCCCTTTATAAACTTATATACCCTTTATCTTTAAATAAGCTTAAAATTCTATAAAAATACTTTAAAGAAAACTTAGTAAATAAATAAATAAAACCTTTAAAAAGCCTTATTAATACTTTTATACTTTTTATATTTAAAAAGAATAGCACCCTTTAACTATATATAAACTATAAAGGTATTAATAAAATTATACTTAAGAATTACTATATATTACCTTTTATATTAAAAATCCTAAATTATTATTAGTAGGCTAGGTTTTTTATTAAAATTAATATTAAAGATATATATTATTAAATTTATATTAAAGAAGGAAATAAATAAAAGATAATATTTTATATTTAATATAGTTACTATAAATACTTAATTATACTATTTAAACTTATTAATATATTAACTACTTTTTAAAGCTATATTTACTAAGCTTTAAAGGGCTTAATTAATACTATTTATATTATATATTTAAATAATATCCTTATTTTTTTAAAAATAAAAAAGGAATATATTAGCTATATTTACTAAGTTTTTAAATAAATAAAAGTAATAGAATTATATATAAAACCTTTTAAATATATCTTTTATTAAAACTTAATAAAATTCTTTAAATTTATTTTATTTATTAATAAAATAATAATAAATAAATAGTAGGTAAAAACTATTAAAGATTAAAAGAAACTATAAAGGTATTAAGATATATAAGTATTTTTAAAATTCTATAATTTTTATTAATAATTTATACACTATTACTTTATAATTATAGTACCTTTAAATATATTAATAAAGAGTAGCTAAAAGGAAATATTAATTAAAAAATTCTTATTTAAAGAAAAGAAATATATAGCGTTTAATTAACTAAAAGTAGCTTTTTAAAAAGTACCTTTACTCTATTATTATTAATTAAGCTAACTTATTTATATTAAAATAAACGCTTTAATATTTATAATAGCTAGTATTATATTATAATTAAATAATAAAGAGTAATATTACTTTATTATATTTTAGTTTTATAAGTTTATAAATATTAAGTAAAATTATAAAATAGTTAATTAAAAACTCTTTATAATAGTTAAGTTATTTAAATATTAATAATACTATTTAAAAAAGGTAAATAACTTAATAAAAGTATTATTAAACTACTATAACTTATAATTATTTATAATATAAAGAAAACTTAATAAATAATAAGTAAAATAGTATATATTTTTAAATTTATTTAACTTTATAATAAAGTACTAAATATAGAAAAGCAACCTTATTAATACTTTATTAAAAAGGCTTAATTATAAAGATAAAAGGTTAAGTAATAAAGAAATAATTTTTAAGCTATAGAATTAAATAGTATTAAGTACTATAAATAAAGACTTATTTATAAAGAGATAATAGCTTAATAAAATACCTTTAAAAATATAATTAGTTTTAATTAATAAAGAATATAAGCTTTATTTTATTACTTAAATAGCTAAAGTAATTATTCAAATATTAGCTAAACTATAGATAAAATTAAATAATTTTAAAAATAAAGTTACCTATATTTAATATATTAATATATAAAAGGTATAAAAAGCTATTAAGTTATTTAACCTCTATATAATAAAGATTTATAAATCCTTAGTAAAAGTATTATAAATAGTTTTAAAGTAGAACTTAAACTTTAAATAAATTACTAAAAGTATAGTTAAAGTAAATTTAAAGAAAAAGGTAAAGGTATAATAATATAATATAAATAGCCTTTTATTATATAAAAATTAAGTAGTTATTTTTTAAAAGCTTATTTTATAGTAGAAGCTTTTATAGCTATATTATAATAATTTCTTAACTAATTATTTTAAAATTAATAAAACTATTAAGCTTCTATATTAAGTCTTTTATTAGCTAATAATAAAATAAATAGTATTAAAATATATTTTAAGCTATAAAATATACTAAAAAGTTATAGCTTAATAGTATTAACTATATAAATAGCTAAAATCTTTACTAACCCTTTAGTAACCTTAGGTTAAAGTTTTTATAAACTTTATTATTAAGCTACTAAAGGTATATAATAATAATAAATAAATAAATATATTATTAGTAATTATAAATTAATAAATTAAATATATAGTGTTTTTATTAATTATAACTACACTTAATATAGTAGAATTAGCTAAGATATATTATAAGAAAATAAAGCTTTAATTTAGTGCTATAAAAGGGGTAATATTTAATAAAAGGTTAGTGTTTATTAATATATTTTAAAGTAATCTTTACTATTATTTAAAAATAAAGAAAAGACTATTTATAGCGTTTTATTTATAAATTAATAGGTAAATAAAATAAACTAATTAAGTCCTTAAATATTACTTATAATACTTTATAAGGAAATATTAGCTAATTTAGCTTACACTTTTACTATAAGTATAGTTTACTTATAATAATAAAGTTAATTATATAATAAAATATATACTAAACTATATATTTTTTAGTTATTACTTTAAGTTTTACTTAACTATTAAAGATAATATTTTAAAAAAAAAGGTATTAAAAGTAAAAGTAAAAGTATAAAAATTATATAAAATTTAAAAAAAATTAATAAAAGTATAAAAAAAAGTAATAAAAAAATAAATAAAATACTATAATAAAGGATATTAAAAAAAACCTTTATTAAAGAAGAAATAGTTTTATTATTTATAAAGAATATTAAAATTAAAAATATAAAAAAGAAGCTAAACCTTAGGTATTTAAAATTATTTTAAATCTTAAATATAATAAAAAAGTAAGTATATTATTTAGAACTATTAAAGAAATATAAATAACTTTATAATATATTTTATATTAGCCTCTTAAAACTATAAAAAGGGTAGTATAATTATAAAGAGAAATTAGTAATTTTAAATTTAAAGATAAAAAATAAAGAATATAAAGTAAAAGAAATCTATAATAAAAAGACTATATAAAGAAATACTTACTACCTTATAAAATAAAAAGAATAGCTTAATAAATTTAATTAATTAATAGTAAAAAAAACATTAATATACCTATATTTATTATAGTAAACTATAGAAAAACTAAAATAAAACTAAAGGTATAGCTATAAAATAATAAAGACTAGTTAAAATATAAAAAGAAAAATAGGATTTCTATATTTATTAAAAAAAAAAACTAAAAAACTAAAAATAAGTAATATATAGCTAAACTACTACTTAAATAAAGAGGAGACTGTTAGAAAATAATTTTAATATATTTTAAAAGGTATAATAACTTATTATCCCTTCTTTAAGCATTTAAATTAAACCTTAACTATTTACTTTAAGTGCCTCTTTAATATAAAAGAAAACCTAATAAATTATTACTACCTATATAGTATATTTAGCCTCTTTAAAGTAAAGGTAAAGTAGTAAACAACGCTTTTAATTATTAAACTTAGCTTTATAGTTTAGCTAATAAAGTTAATAATATATTAGTAAAAATAAATAGAAAGACTTATAATTTTTAGCTAAGGAGCTAGGCACTATATAATTTAAATTTATTTAATTACTCTAGGGGGCATAGAGCCCTTAGCTAATACCTTATCTTAGTGACCTATATAGAAAAAACCCTAAAATAAAGGGGAAAACCTATATATTATAGTAGGTATAAATACTAAAGGGGCTTAAGTTAAGCCTTAAGTAATACTTATTATAAAAATTAATATACTATTAGCTAAGCTTTAGCTATAGTTACTAAAAGGAGTTTAGTAAAGGGCGTAAATAGTATATATAAAAAGGTATATAAAAATATATTAAATTTAAAAGAGAGGTAAGGACTCTATAGGCCTAAGTTAGGCTCTATTTAAGGCTAAGCTAGGTTATTAAAAGGGGTGTAAAGTGCTAGCTACACGCTATAGAATGTAAGGTAACGCAAAAGGTTGCAGAAGGTTATAAAGGGTCTTAGGTTATAACGTAGCTGTGCTGTTAATTTAAGGGCACGTTAATTATTAAATTAAGTAATTATTATATATTAAATTATTTAAAGCTATTAATTTAATAGCCTTTAAGCGTAGACTTAAGTTAAACCTTAGTAATAAGCAGCTTAAGTAAAGTATAGTAGTAAAATAGTAGTTAGTAATTTTTTAATTAAGTTTAATGTATTAGTAAGTAATTTAGTAAGTAATTTAAAGCACTGCCTCTTTTTTATAAATAAAGGAGACCCCTTTAAGGTTTTTCCCTTCTTTTTCTCTTTTCTTTTTTTTATATTTAATTAAAAATTATAAATACCCCTTTCCCTTTTAAAATTTAGTGTAAAGCTATTTTAATCCTTATATTAAAGCTAGTTTAAACCTTTAGTATTATATTAATTGTAAATAATAAAGAAAATAATTAGTTAATTAAAAGTTAAAGGCTCTTTAATAAGTATTTAGTCCCTTTTTATATTTAATTAAGCTTTAACTTTAACTTATATAAAGTATAAAGTAGGTATTTCTATACTTCCTTTACTTTATTAAAATAAAAGATTTTAATATTTATTACTATAATTAGTTTAATAAATATTTAATATAAATTTATAGTAAGGCTACTATAGCTAACTTAAACTTTAAATATTAATTTAAACTATTTTAAATATATATAGCTTAGTAAATTATACTTAATAAGTTTAAGGTTTAATATAAAGCTAAATTAAATATTAACTAAAGTAGGCTTTACTTAATATAATAGTAGTTTATAATATAGTATAAAAAGTTATAAACTTTTAAGCTTAATATAACTTAAGTAATTTTATAGTATTTAATATAAGTTTAACTTAATCCTTTAATAAAGGTATAGTAGTAGCTAATATTATATAGTGTAATTTATATAGAGTTATTTAATAAATAGCTAAGTGCTTTATTAATACTAAGTTAGCTTTAATATAGAGTTTAAATTAAGCCTTTATTATAATTATTAGCTATAGTAGTATTTTTAAATATAAAATATTAGTTTATATAGATTAAATTATTTATTTATTAAAGTAATAAAATAACCTAATAAAACAGTCTTTAATAGAGGTAGTTAGGGTCTATATTAGCTTTAAAGCAATAATAAAGGGGTTTAAAAATAAAGAAAGGGGGGATAATAATAGTAGTAATAAAGTAAAAAGGGGAGGGGTTTAAAGAAAGGGCTATAGTAAAAGAAGTATAGAGATATATAAGCGGCTCTATAGCTAGCTTTATAGCTAATAAGTTTAGATTTTTTTATTTTCTTTTAAAAAGAAAATAAAATAAAATAACTTAAAGCTTAATATAGTTATATATTAATATTAATATATATATTAATTATAATAAAGTAACAGTTTAAAGTAATAT
>SRPY01000480.1:0-25704 GCA_018360145.1 Claviceps africana
ATTATTATTTATAATTATTATAGGCTTATTTTACTTAGTATTTATAAATATTTTAAGCTATTTATAAATAAATAAAAGGTTATTTTAAAACCTTTATATTATAATAAGTACTTAAAAAATTATTAATAAAAATCTAAAAAATTTAAAATAAAAAAATACACTTTAAAGTATAAGTTATTATATTTATTATATTATATATAATAATATAATACTTTATACTTCCTACTTTAAAATAGTTTATATAGATATATATAGTAAATTACTATAAAAATAGACTTAAAGAGTAAATTAGTTTTATATTTATTATAACTTTTATATATATAATATATATAAGTATAATAAAAAAGCTTAATAACTATAAGCTTTATAATAAAGAAAAGCTAATAAAGAGATAGGGATATATTATTTAAAAGAAGAAAAAAAAATAGAAAATAAGATATAAAAATAGTAATATTATAAAAGTAAGAAATAATTAAAAGAGTAGTGTTTATAAAGTTATAACCTATCTATAAGTAATTTAATATATATATTATTTATATTTACTAATAGTATAACCTTAGGTAATAATTATTTAAATTATTATAGAAATAATAAAAAGGGTAAGAAATAATAAGTAATTTACTTTTAAAAAGGTAAGGTAATTATATTTTATTATATAGCTAAATAATATTATTATTTAATAATATAATAAAAGCTTATTATTATTAAGTTATAAAGTAAGTAATAATTAAAGTAAAAGCTATTAAAATATTAATATAAAAAGGGGGGTAATTATAAAGAACTTATAAAACTAGTCTATAGTAACTCTTTATTACTAATATTTAGTTATATATTTAGTATATAAACCCTAAGTAGTATATATATAAAGGGAAAGGACTTAAAAGAAGTAAGCTTTAGTTAATATATTAGTCGCTATATTGCCTTTACCTAGCCACCTTATTAACACCTAACAAATAGTAAGAAAATATAATAAATATATAGTAATAAATAGTAAATATAATCTAAATATATAGCAAAAATATACTATAGAAGAATATTAATATATTTAAAGATAAAGGTATAAAAGAGGTATAATATAAAATACTATTTAATATAGTTTTATACTAATATATATATAATATATAAATTACTTTATATAAAAAGATAGTAAGAATAGTATATATAGCCTAAAAGGTTAAAATACTTACTATAAACTATTACCTATTAACCCTTACTTATTTAAAGAAAGTAATATATAAATAAGTGGCTTTTTATATATTTTTTATATATTTTACTAATACTTTCTTTAAAATTAAATATAAAGTATATTATTTTTTACTAGTCTTTATAAAAGTATTTAAAGGTAATATAAATAAAACTATAGATTTAATATATATATATATTATATAAATACTAAAACTTCTTTATATTTCTAATATAAAGTCCTTTTATACTATATTTATTTTAACTCTTTAATTTCCTATTTATTATTAATATATAACTAATATAGAAAAGGTATATACTTACTCTTTATAATTATTCTTTCTTATACTATAAAATTTAAATATTATATTTTATTTATAGCTATTTATTTTATCTTTAAAGTATATACTTTTACTTCTTTAAACTTTAAATAACATTTTTATTTATATTACTTATATTATTACTATTAAATATAAATAAATATTAATATTTATAGTAAAAGATTTTATTAGCTCTTTTAAAGCTATTAACTATATTAAACTTCTTACTTATAGAGAATATCTTTTTTTTAAATAAGTAATATATAATATATATATAAATAAAATAGGTTTTAAACCTTTTTAATATTAAGAATATCGATTAAATTAAATAAATCACTAATTATATTAATATAATTAATAAAGGAGGCTTATTTATAGTTAAAATATAATATTTATATATATAAAATAAACTTACTTTATTTTTTATATTTTACTTTATTAACTTAAGTATATACTTTTATAAGCTAAGGTATTAAAGGTTATTATTACTTTTATTTTAATATAGAAGTTATATAGATATATTATATATATATATTAAGTATTTAATATATTAATATTATATATATATATATTTAGTATAAATAAGGCAAAGGGGTTAGGTATATTACTAAATATATTATATATATATTAAGCATTTAGTATATTAATACTATATATATATATATTTAGTATAAATAAAGTAAAGGGGTTAGCTATATTATTAAATATATTATATATATATTAAATATATAGTATATTAATACTATATCTATATAATTATATAGGTAAGGCAAAAGCGTTAAATAAGTTATGAAATATATTATATATATACTAAGGATTTAATATATTAATACTATATATATATATATTTAGTGTAGGTATTATAAAAGGTATAAATATATTATATATATATTAGGTATTTAATATATTAATATAGTATATATATAATTATATAGATATAGTAAAAGCGTTAAATAAATTACTAAATATATTTTATATATATTAAGTATCTATTATATTAATATATTATATATATAATTATATAGGTATAGTAAAAGCGTTAAATATATTACTAAATATATTATATATTTACTAAGTATTTATTATATTAATACTATATATATATATATTTAATATAAATAAGGTAAAAGAAGTAGATATATTATATATATATTAGGTATTTAATATATTAATATTATATATATATAAACTTAATATAGGTAAGTTATATAGGTTTTATAGATTTTAAAGAAAGCTAGTATTTTATTCCCTTTAAAGAGCCTATTTTTAATTAAATTTATTTTTTTTATAAATACTTTACTTATATATTATTTATAAAAAATATCTCTTTAAGTTATAGTAATCCTTTCTTTATTAGCTAATTATATTTTAGTATATTTCTTAATAGTTACTCTTTTAAGTTTAATATATAATAAATATATATTTAATTAAAGAAGAGTAGTTTATATACTTAAAGATTATTATTAAAAGAGATATATATATTTTAAAAGAAATATAGTCTTTTTAGTAATTACTTTCTTTTATATTAATATTTCTTAATATATATATTCTTTATTTACTCTATACCTTTAATATAGTTAATACTAAGCTAGCTATTATTTAAGGTTAAAGTTTTACTTTAAACTAAGACTTTTAGTTAAAATATATATTATATAGAGATATAATATATTCTTTATATTCTTTATATAATTATATATTTAAAAGTAATATAATAAATTTCTTATTTAATATATTTTATTATACCCTTTATTAATTATACTTAATATAAATATAATAAAAGATTAATAAATACTCAAGATATTTGTACTATATATATATTAAATACTTTATATAAAAATACTTATTAAAACCTATTATATTTTTAATATATATTTAATATTAAAGGTAATAATATATATTTTTTACTTACTTAAAATTTATATTATATATAATAGCTTATATAGTGTTTAAAAAAGTGTAAAGTATTTATTTTATATAATACTACTTTATCCTTTAATTTATAATTATACTTAAGTATTTATTTATTTATTTATTTACTCTAAGGGGCGTAGAGCCCTTAGCTAGTACCTCTGCTTAGTGATCTATATGGGAAAAACCTTAGGGTAGGGGGAAAAACCTATATATAGCGGTAGGTATAGATACTAAAGGGGCCTAGGTTAAGCCCTTAGCAGTGCTAATTATAAAAATTAGTATACCGCTAGCTAGGCTTTAGCTATAATTACTAAAAGGAGTTAAGTAAGGGGTGTAAATAATATATATAAAGGGTGTATAAAAGTATAGAAAAATACAGTAAAATATATAGAATATATATTAAATTTAGAGGGGGGGGGTAAAGCTACTTTAGTTTTAAATTAAGCTTTAGCTAGGGCTAAATTAGGTTACTAAAGGGGATATAGTGTATTAAATACACACTATAGAACGTAAGGCTATATAGAAGGGTATAAAAGGTTGCAGAAGGTTATAGGTTATAATATAGCTATATTGTTAATTTAAGGGTATATTAATTACTAAATTAAGTAATTATTATATACTAAATTATTAGGAGTTATTAATTTAATAAATACTAAATATAAAATTAAGTTAAGCCTTAATAGTAGGTAGTGTAAATATAGTATAGTAATAAAATAATAGTTATTAATTATTTAATTAAGTTTAGGGTATTAATAAATAATTTAATAAATAATTTAAAGCACTGCTTTATTTTATAAATAAAGGGAACCTCTTTAAAGGTTTTTTCTTTTTTTCTTTTTTCTTCTTTATATATTTAAATAAAAATTATAAATACCTCTTTTCCCTTTAAAGTTTAGTATAAAACTATATTAATTTCTATATTAAAGCTAGCTTAAACCCTTAATATTATATTAATCTTAAGTAGTAAAGAAAATAGCTAGTTAATTAAAAGTTAAAGGCCCTTTAGTAAGTTTTTAGTCTCTTTTTATACTTATTTAAGCCTTAACTTTAATCTATATAGGGTATAAAGTAGATATACCTCTACTCCCTCTACCTTAGTAAAATAGAAGACCTTAGTATATATTGCTATAATTAGTTTAGTAAATATCTAACTTAGACTTATAGTAGGGGCGCTGTAGCTAACCTAGATTTTAAGTATTAGTCCGAACTATTATAAGTGCGCACGGCTTAGTAAGGCGTGCCTAGTAAGTTCTTAGGGTCCGACACAGGGCTGAGTCGGATGCTAATTAGGGCAGGCCCTGCCCGACCTAGCGGCGTATACTTAAGTATTTAAATATAGTAGTAAATATTTAAATATTATAAATAATATATATAATATATAGTTAAGACTTTATATATCTTTTAGTAGCTTTTTATAGTATTTAATATTATAATAATATATATAAATATTTTATATACTATAATTAATTAATAATTACTTAATATATAAATATAGTTAACTTTTACTTAACCTATTTTTATTATATAAAAAGTAACAATTAAACGCATAAATTTAGAGATTTTCGCCCGCACCGCTACAGTGACGCAGAATCAACTCTAAACCGCTTAAAAAGGGTAAAAAATAATTTCTTATACCTATTTACCCCTCTTTTTAATAGTATATTAATACTAAAGTATAGGTATAGTAGGTGTTAAAATATTAATAAATATTAATAATAGAAATTATAATAGCCTTACCTATAGCTAATATTATTTTAATATAAGCTAAGGTAAATTTATAATAAAACTATAAGTTAAATTTATATTACCTTTAATAAGTAAGCTAATATTAAATTACTTTAAAGTTAAATATAAAGAATTAATAAAACTTATTTTAGTATTAATACTAAAAAGTATATAAAATATTATTCTTTATATAAATAATATAACTATAATATATAGCTAATATAAAGCCTTTATACCTATTACCTTAAAGGCTTCCTCCCTTCCTTTAAATATAATTACTATTTAAAACCTTAAATAAACTATTAAATAAATAGTTAAAAAGGTAATTAATAGTAGCTTTACTATAGAACTAAGTTAAGTAAGTATTATAATATAAAGTATAACTATATTTACTACTTTAGCTTATACTATTACTATAGTAATATTACTTTAAATCTATTATAAAACTATTATTAAAGGTTTATTTATCTTTAAAGTAATTTAAAATAAATCCCTTAAAGATATTATTAAAGCTATTAACTATACTATAGAAACTAATACTATAATAGTAATATACTAACTTTATAGTAGTAATACTATAGTTATATTTTATAATATAGTAAAACCTTATATTAAAAATATAATTTAAATCTAAACTATATTTAAACTAAAAGTAATACTTAATTACTACCTTTTTAGTATTATTATTAAAGGCTTCTTTATTTAATACTTTAAAAACTAAGTAATAAATAAAATTTTATAAAACTTTATAAAAAATAATAGCTTAAAACTAATATAAGTATAGATATAGAAACTCTATATAACCTCTACTAAGTCCCCTTTAATTATTAAAATTAATAAAATTAAGGTAGTTAACTATCTATACTACTTTAAAGTTATTTATAAAGTAGAAATATTTAAAGCTAAGCTATATAATAATACTCTCTATCTCTATTAATACTATAGCTACTTTTAATTTAAATATATTATAGTATATTATAATATAGTACTATACTATAACTATTATAGTACTAAGCACTATAAAGCTAAAGAGTTAGCTTATTTAGCTTTAATAAAGGTAATATAGAAATGCTATATAAACTATATAGAATAACACCTTATATAGTTATAATAATATAATATTATTAATAAGCAGTAGTATTATACTTATAATATATATTTAAGCTAGCTTTAAGCCTTTATTACCTTTTCTTTAATATTAAAAAGAGATAAATAAATAAAGATTACTTTATATAACTATTACTATAACATTAGTAACTCTTTATTATAAAAGGTATTATTATAGAAATATATTAGCTAACTTTAAACCTATTTACTTAACTTTTAATTAATATTAACTTAATAAAGCGCTATAAAGGCCTTTTTTAGTTAATAACCTATTCTTAATATAGGTTTAAATATATAAATATTAACTTAACAGTCCCTTTAATATATATAATTAAAGTTATATATTAAAATATATAGAAAAAAACCTATTTTATATATTTAATGCTAAAAACCTATACTAAAACTAATGTAACTATAATATAGGAACTAAATATAATTAATAAATACCCCTTTAATTTAAGCTTTAGCTATTATTAACTTATTACTTAAAGAGAATAAACTATATTATATATTTATTATTAATATAGAACTGTATTATAATTAACTTATAATAGCACTAACTAATATATAATTAATATAGTAAGCTATAATATATACTTAATATACTCTTTAATATATAAACTAAGCTAAACTATACCTTTTATTAAATTTATAATAGCTATACTATAACTTTAAAGTGTATTTATTAATAACTTTAACTAATACTACTCTTTATAAAACTATTATAATAAAATATTATTAAATAGTAAACTCCTTTTATTAATAGTAAAGTAATAATAACTTAAACTTACTATATTATAAAATAAAGTTATATAGTTCTTTTATAGTAAATATAGTAGTATTATTAACTATATTTAAGCTACCTTTAATATAACTATTAAATACTTAAGGGGCCTTAACCTTACTAGGTCTAACTATATTTTATAGCTTATATAAATTAATACCACTATTAATAAAAGGCTTAACTATAGCTATATATTTAAATAGCTATAAATAAATTAAAAACTAATTATAATTAAAGCAGTAGTAAAGTTTTAAATTAATAATATTAGAGACCTACTTTTAATATTATATAAAATTAATATATACACTAAATAAATTATAAATAAGCTTTAAATAATAGCGTAGATAGCAGTCTTATATAGACCTTAAGGCAGCCTTAAACTAAACCTATAGTGGAACTATAGAATAAAGTAAGTAATATAAAATGTAAAAAGGGCGCTATAATAATAGCAATTATTATAAACTAAGGCTAATTAATAACTTATAACTAAGGCAGCTTAAATATAATCTTAAGTTATTTATAAGGAATAATATAGTTTTTAGTAAGCTATAGTTTACACTGCTTCTATTTATTAAGGCAGCTTTTAAAAACTTAAACGCTAAGTATAGCTTTAAAGTAGACTCCCTTTAAAATAATAATATATACTTAACCTCCTTTAAAGGGATAGCTTAGACATTATTACTACCTTCTTTTATTAAAATAAAGCTACTGCCTTTATAAAATGCTTTTTCCCTTCTTTTATAGTTTAACTTATTAATATCTTTAATAATCTTAACTTTTAACTTAATAATATTATATTTTTACTAAAAAACTGCTTTAATATTAATAAAATCTATAGTATTATTAAAGGCTTTATTAGCTAAAAAGTACTAAGTATTAATAACCTTTTAACTAAGTTCCTTAAAGTTTATAGAAAACCCTTTATAAAAACATTAACTTACTTACTAAATAAGTGCTACTATATTAAATACTATTTAAAACTATATTAAAGGGTTAAAGTTATTATTCTTTATAAACTAAAAAAAACACTAGTTAAATAATAATAGGCTAAGGTATAACACTTTATTTTACTTTTTAATGTAGTTAATAAAATATTAAAAGTAGCGGTAGTATTTTAGCTTACTATTATAGCTAAGTTAAAAGGTGTACTTTTAAACCTTTAAATAGAGAATAAAGCTAATTACTTTATAAAAGTTACCTTTAGTGTTTTTATAAAATTAATAAAAATAATATAGTACTATAGTAGAATTATATTATTACTTTAACTTAATATATTTATAGCCTTTAACACTATTTACCACTATTAACTCTTCTATATTCTTTTATTTTTTAGCGTATTTACTTAAATAGTAGTATAAATCTAAGCCTTTACTACTAACTATATTACCTACCTTTTTTTTAATAACTAATTAATAAAAGCCCTACTTATTACTATTAAGGTTTTATAAAGATTACTAATCTCCTCTATTCTCTTTTTACTTTATAATATACCTTTATATTAAAAGCTCTAAGCTATATAATTTATACTTATCTTTAGCTTTTTTAATAATATAAATATCCTTATTTATAAATATATAGTAGAGAAGATATAAAAATAATTTAAAGATATATAAAGTATTTATTAAAAGTGGTCCCTTAAGTTTAGCCTTAATTTCTATCTTTAAAAGAGTAAATTAGTTTATTTTACTTAAAAGTATACTATAATTATAATACTAATTTAACTTAATATTACTATAATATAATTTATTTAATTAACCTAGTTCTTTAAAGTCTAAATCTACTAAAAGCTATACTAATAAATATACTAAAAAAAAGTTAAAGTAAAACTAAAATAGTAATAACTTACACTTATAGCGCTAGTAATATTTATATAAAGTTACTTACTTAATAATACTTACCTTCTCTATATATAAGTAATATAGAGTATAATTATATATAATATAGTATTATACTATACCTCTATAAGAATTAATAGTAAGGTAAAAAGTATTACTAAAGTATTTATTTTTAAATAGTTAAAATGCCTTAAAGTAGTTATTAAAGTATTTAAGGCTATACCTTAGTCCTTTATTAAAACTAAAGCAATAGTAGCCTTAATTAACTTATATTTAAACTTTTAATCCCTTAGCTTTTATAAAAGAATTAAAAAAAACAAAATAGTAAATAAAATATATACTACTTATATAATAATAGTAAGCTAACTTTACTACTATCTTTACTATTATTAAAGCTACCTACTTTAAGTAAATAGCTATTTTAAATATATATTATTTATAAACTAATTATATAATTACTTTATAAAACCTTTATTAACTAAAGCTTTAGTTTTAAAATAGAAAGACTATTAATATTATAAATATACTATAGCGGAAGTGTATTAGTTTTAATTAAGATATATAGCGGCTAAGTATAAGCTTTACTTTATATTTACTTTAAAAGTTAACTAACTCTATAAAGGGCTAGTTAAATATAAATCCGCTACCTTAATATAAATATAAATAAAGAAGATTAATCTAAATATATTTCTTTTCTTTTAATATATCTTTAATATAAATTCCTTAATTTATTAATACTAAACTAACCTTAAGGACCACTACTATCTCTTACTATTATACTTAGTTTATAATTATATATAGCTAATTAATATTAAGCTGTTTTTACTTTATAATTACTATAATATTTATATTATACTTAACTTTAATAAGCTAGCTATATCCCTTATAAAATAGCTTATTAATATATAAAGATTACCTTAATTTATTTTAGCTTACTATTTATAAAGGCAATAGGCTTAAAACCTTTAAGAAAATAAAGCCTCTTTAATATTATATTATAACCGCTATATACCTCTACTAAGCCTTAAAGAGAAAAGATATAACTAATAAGTAAGGCTTTAAAGAAGAAAGAGATATACCTTTAAAGCTAATTTATATTAAAAATAATATAAAACTATAGTAAGGCTTTAAAGAAGAAAGATATAGCTTATAAGTAAAGCTTTAAAGAAGAAAGATATAAGCTAATAAGTAAAGCTTTAAAAAAATAAAGGGAAGAGAGGGAAATATATAGTAAAAGTAAATAGTTATTTTAAGCCTTTATATAGGCTTAATAAGCTTTATTTAAATATATATTAATATAGAAATATATAATAATTAAAGGTAATTTATTATTTAGTTTTTCTCTTCATTGTTTATTAATATTTTAATAGTTTAAATAATTAATATATTTTTTTTATAGTTTTAATAAACTTTATATTAAACTTATTATTTTAATATTTATAGTATTTAATAAGCTTAAGGTTAATAAATATATAAGTTTTAATTTTAATATATATATAATATTAATATTAAAAATAACTTTTTTTTTGATTATTAAAAAGTAGCTTTTATTAATAATTAATAAATAAAATATCTTTAATATATAATATATATATTTATTTATAATAGCTTTAATATAATTTTATTTATAGTTTTAATTTATTTAAGTAAAAATTAAATCTTATATATTATTAATATTATTATTTATTTACGCTAGCTAGGCTGTTTCTAGCCTAGTATCTAGTACCTCTACTACTTAATCTATATAGGAAAAACCTTAGAATAGGGAGGAAAACCTATATATCGCTATAAAGTAACTGCCTTAGGGCTAATATAGCTTTAAATAGTTATTTACTATAGAAGTTAGTGTATAGTTAGTTTATTTTAGTTAATATTACTAAAGAGTATATAGTATAGTTTATAACGCTAAAATAGTATAGTAAAGGGTTAAGGGTTTAGTAATAATAGCGTAGTATAGCATTAAAGGGGGTAGTATATTGCTTTTAATGCTTAAGTTAGACCTTAATTTAGTACTACTTTATATTTAATAGGTTGCTGCCTTAATACTAAGAGTTAACTACTAGCTTCTATAAAGGTCTATATAGTAATATAGAAGCTATATAGTTCAGTAGCTAACTACCTACTAACTACTAAAGGGGGGGGGGGGGTTTTTAGCTATAAAGAGGGCTTCTTTTAACCTACTTAATCTCTTTTTTTTCGTCTTCTTTTATTATTAAAATCTATAAATATCCCCCTCTCCCTTTATTATAGTATTTTTATACTAATACTAAACTTAGTTTAATTATACTATATTAAAGAAAATACTACTAAATCTAACTATTAAAAAAGATATAAGTAGTTATTCTTTATTTAACCTAGTTTTATAGTTAATTTATACCTAACTTAAAGAGCTATATAACCTCTTTTATTTACTCTATTTAATTAAAGTAAAAAATATTATAAAATAATGTTATAATTCTATTAATAAATATTTATATTAATACTAGCCCTGCCTTAATATTAAGCTACTATATATTCAATTAAGTAATAGTAATACCTATTTTAAGTGTTTAAAGTAGAAAAAAGTTTATAAAAAGATAGGTCTTTTTTAATATAATTCTAATATAATACTTAATTAATACTATAGATTAATCTAAATATTATAGTCTATAAAAAGGCTATTTAAAAAGTAATAAATATATAAGATCTCTATACCTTTAAAAAGGCTATTAATATAAATCTACTTTAATTCTATATTAATGCTGCTATAGTAGTAATAATATATATAGAATAATAAATATAAAGCTACTTAAAATATAGTAATATATTTTATTTAATAATATAATAAAGAGGTAAAGGGGAAATAAAGTAAAGCTAAGTTAGCTTTATTTTAAAATAAAATAATACTATAGATATACTATATTACTAATACTTTAAAGAATTAAAATAATATTTTATAGAAGGTATATAGCCTTATTATAGTTCTATAGTAAAATTAAAGTAAAGGGGAAAAGGGTAGTAAAGAGGATAAGGAAATAAATAGTAATAGTAAGGAAAAGTAGCAGTAGGTTTAAAGTAAGGTTAGTATAAAGGTATAGCCTTTAGTTTTTTTTTTTTTTAAAAAAAAAAAAATAAATAAAGATAGTGGTCTAGTTTTATAATATATTTAGCTTAGCTTTACGCTAAGTCTAGCTTTAATATATACTCCTACTATATATTTCCCTCTCTTCCCTTTATCTCTTTAAAGCCTTACTTATTAGCTTATATCTTTCTTCTTTAAAGCCCTACTTATAAACTATATCTTTCTTCTTTAAAGCCTTACTATAGTTTTATATTATTTCTAATATAAATTAGCTTTAAAGGTATACCTCTTTTTTCTTTAAAGCTTTATTTATTAGCTTATATCTTTTCTCTTTAAAGCTTTATTTATAAGTTATATTTTTCTTCTTTAAAGCCTTATTATAGCTTTATATTATTTTTAATATAAATTAGCCTTAAAGGTATACCTTTTTTTTTCTTTAAAGCCTTATTTATAGGCTTATATCTTTCCTCTTTAAAGCTTTATTTATAAATTATATCTTTCTTCTTTAAAGCCTTATTTATTAATTATATCTTTCCTCTTTAAAGCTTAGTAGGGGTATATAGCAGTTATAATATAATATTAAAAAGGCTTTACCTTTCTAAAGATTTTAATTTTATTACCTTTATAAATAATAAACTAAGGTAAATTAAGGTAGTTTTTATATATTAATAAACTATTTTATAAAGAATATAGCTAATTTATTAAAGTTAAGTATAATATATATATTATAGTAGTTATAAAGTAGAAATAGCTTAGTATTAATTAGCTATATATAATTATAAACTAAATATAATAGTAAGAGATAGTAATAGTTCTTAAAGTTAATTTAATATTAATAAATTAGGGAATTTATATTAAAGATATATTAAGAGAAGAGGAATATATTTAGGTTAATCTTCTTTATTTATATTTATATTAAGGTAGTAAATTTATATTTAGCTAGCCCTTTATAAAGTTAATTAACTTTTAAAGTAAATATAAAGTAAGGCTTATATTTAGCTACTATATATCTTAATTAAAACTAATATACTTTTACTATAGTATATTTATAGTATTAGTAGTCTTTCTATTTTAAAACTAAAGCTTTAGTTAATAAAGGTTCTATAAAGTAATTATATAGTTAATTTATAAATAGTATATATTTAAAGTAACTATTTACTTAAAGTAAATAGCTTTAATAGTAGTAGAGATAGTAATAAAATTAATTTATTACTATTATATAAATAGTATATATTTTATTTACTATTTTATTTCTTTTAATTCTTTTATAGAAGCTAAGGGATTAAAAATTTAAATATAGGTTAATTAAGGCTACTATTGCCTTAATTTTAATAAAAAATTAAGGTATAGCTTTAAATACTTTAGTAACTATTTTAAAGTATTTTAATTATTTAAAAATAAATACTTTAGCAATACCTTTTACTTTATTATTAATTTCTATAGAGATATAGTGTAATGCTATATTATATATAATTATACTTTAGATTATCTATATATAGAGAAGGTAAGTATTATTAAATAAATAACCTTATATAAACACTATTAATACTATAAATATAAGTTATTACTATTTTAATTTTACCTTAACCTTTTTTTAATATATTTATTAATATAGCTTTTAGTAAATTTAGACTTTAAAGAATTAAGTTAATTAAATAGATTATATTATAGCAGTGCTAAGTTAAATTAATATTATAATTATAGCGTACTTTTAAGTAAAATAAATTAATTTACTTTTTTAAAAATAAAAATTAAAGCTAAATTTAAAGGACTACTTTTAGTAAATACTTTATATATCTTTAAGTTATTTCTATATCTTCTTTACTATATATCTATAAATAAGGATATTTATATTATTAAAAAAGCTAAAGATAAATATAGATTATATAGTTTAAAGCTTTTAATATAAAGATATAATATAAAGTAAAAAGAGAATAAAGGAGATTAATAACCTTTATAGAACCTTAATAGTAATAAATAAGGCTTTTATTAACTAATTATTAAAAAAGAGGTAGGTAGTATAGTTAATAATAAAGGCTTAAATTTATACTATTATTTAAGTAAGTATATTAAAAAATAGAAAAATATAAAAAAGTTAATAGTAATAAATAATATTAAAGGCTATAGATATATTAAGTTAAAGTAATAATATAATTCTACTATAGTACTATATTATTTTTATTAATTCTATAAAAATACTAAAAGTAACTTTTATAAAGTAATTAGCTTTATTCTTTATTTAAAGGTTTAAAAGTATATCTCTTAACTTAACTATAATAATAAGCTAAGATACTACCGCTACTTTTAATATTTTATTAACTATATTAAAAAGTAAAATAAAGCACTATATTTTAGCTTATTATTATTTAGTTAGTGTTTTTTTTAGTTTATAAAGAATAATAACTTTAGCCCTTTAATATAGTTCTAAATAGTATTTAATATAATAGCACTTATTTAGTAAATAGGTTAGTATTTTTATAAAGGGCTTTTTATAAACTTTAAAGAACCTAGCTAAAAGGTTATTAATATCTAATACTTTTTAATTAATAAAGCCTTTAATAATACTATAGATTTTATTAACATTAAAATAATCTTTTAGTAGAAATATAGTATTATTAAGTTAAGAGTTAAGATTATTAAAGATATTAATAAGTTAAGCTATAAAAGAAAGAAAAAAGTATTTTATAAAAGTAGTAGCTTTATTTTAATAAAAAAAGGTAGTAATAATATTTAAGCTATCTCTTTAAAGGAGGTTAAGTATATATTATTATTCTAAAGGGAGTTTACTTTAAAGCTATATTTAATATTTAAGTTTTTAAAGGTTACTTTAATAGGTAAAAGTAGTATAAACTATAGTTTATTAAAAACTATACTATTTCTTATAAATAACCTAAGATTATATTTAGGCTGCTTTAGTTATAAGTTATTAATTAGCCTTAATTTATAATAACTACTATTATTATAATGCCCTTTTTATATTTTATATTACTTACTTTATTTTATAATTCTACTATAAATTTAGTTTAAGGCTGCTTTAAGGTCTATATAAGACTACTGCCTATACTATTATTTAAAGCTTATTTATAATCTATTTAATATATATATTAATTTTATATAGTGTTAAAAGTAGGTTTTTAGTATTATTAGTTTAGAACTATATTATTACCTTAGCTATAATTAGTTCTTAGTCTAGTTTTAGCTATTTAAATATATAGCTATAGCTATTTCTTCTATTAAAAGCAGTATTAATTTATATAAGCTATAAAATATAGTTAGACTTAATAAGGTTAAGGCCCTTTAAATATTTAATAATTATATTAAAGGTAGTTTAAGTATAATTAATAATACTATTATATTTATTACAAAAGAACTATATAACTTTACTTTATAATATAGTAAATTTAAATTACTATTACTTTATTATTAATAAAAGGAGTTTACTATTTAATAATATTTTATTATAGTAGTTCTATAGAAGGTAGTATTAATTAAAGTTATTAATAAATACACTTTAGGGTTATAATATAGTTAATATAAATTTAATAAAGGGTATAGTTTAGCTTAATTTATATATTAAAAAGTATATTAAGTATATATTATAGCCTGTTATATTAATTATATATTAGTTAGTGCTATTATAAGTTAACTATAATATAGTTCTATATTAATAATAAATATATAATATAGTTTATTCTCTTTAAGTAGTAAATTAGTAATAGCTAAAGCTTAAATTAAAAGGGTATTTATTAATTATATCTAGTTTTTATATTATAATTATATTAATTTTAATATAGGTTTTTAATACTAAGTATATAAAATAGGTTTTCTTTTATATATTTTAATATATAACTTTAATTATATATATTAAAAGAACTATTAAGTTAATATTTATATATTTAAACCTATATTAAAAATAGGTTATTAGCTAAGGAAAGCCTTTATAATACTTTATTAAGTTAATATTAATTAAGAGTTAAATAAATAGGTTTAAAGTTAACTAATATATTTCTATAGTAATACCTTTTATAATAAAAGGTTACTAATATTATAGTAATAGTTATATAAAATAATCTCTATTTATTTATCTCTTTTTAGTATTAAAGGAGAGGTAATAAAGGCTTAAAGTTAACTTAAATATATATTATAAATATAATATTACTATTTATTAATAGTATTATATTATTATAACTATATAGGGTGCTATCCTATATAGTTTATATAACGTTCCTATATTACCTTTATTAAAGCTAAATAATTAACTCTTTAGCTTTATAGTACTTAATATTATAATAGCTATAGTATAGTGCTATATTATAATATATTATAATATATTTAAATTAAAAGTAGTTATAATATTAATAAAGGTAAAGGGTATTATTATATAGCTTAGCCTTAAATATTTTTATTTTATAAATAACTTTAAAGTAGTATAAATAGTTAGCTACTTTAATTTTATTAATTTTAATAATTAAAGGGGACTTAATAAAGATTATATAGAGTTTCTATATTTATATTTATATTAATTTTAAGCTATTAATCTTTATAAAGTTCTATAAGATTTTATCTATTATTTAGTTTTTAAAGTATTAAATAAAGAGGCCTTTAATAATAACACTAAAAAAGTAATAATTAAGTATTACTTTTAATTTAAATACAGTTTAAATTTAAGTTATATCTTTAATATAAGGTTTTATTATATTATAAAATATAACTATAGTATTACTACTATAAAGTTAATATACTACCACTATAGTATTAATTTCTATAATATAATTAATAGCCTTAATAATATTTTAAAAGAATTTATTTTAAATTACTTTAAAGATAAAAAAACCTTTAATAATAGTTTTATAATAAATTTAAAGTAGCATTACTATAGTAATAGTATAGGCTAAAGTAATAAATATAGCTATACTTTATACTATAATATTTATTTAACTTAATTTTATAGTAAAGCCGCTATTAATTACCTTTTTAACTATTTATTTAATAGTTTATTTAAAGTTTTAAATAATAATTATATTTAAAGGGGGGAAGAAAGTTATTAAAATAGTAAATATAAAGGCTTTATATTAGCTATATATTATAGCTATATTATTTATATAAAGAATAATATTCTATATACTCTTTAGTATTAATATTAAAATAAGTCTTACTAATTCTTTATATTTAACTTTAAAATAATTTAATATTAGCTTATTTACTAAAAGTAATATAGATTTAACTTATAATTTTATTATAAATCTACCTTAGTTTATATTAAAGTAGTATTAACTATAAATAAAGCTACTGTAATTTCTACTATTAATATTTATTAATATCTTAGCACTTACTATACCTATACTTTAATAATAATACACTATTAAAGAGAGGGGTAAATAGGTATAAGAAATTATTTTCTGCCCTTTTTAAGCGGTTTAGAGTCGATTCCGCGTCGCTGTAGCGGTGCGGGCGAAATCGCTATTTTTTGTTATATATTATTAATATATATTAAATATATATTTTATTTCCTCTTTATTTATAATATATAATGGATTCGAGCTAGTGGCTTGGATCCTAGATATATAATAACATAGGGAGGGCTTATCGGCCTTATTAGGAAAGGATAGGGGATATATACTATCTATAGGGCCTTACTATACTTTTATTAAAACTGTTTTTAATAAAGCCCTATTAAAACTCTATTAAGTAAATATATAGAGATCTAAAAGTATTTAAATTAATAAAAGAAAAAGAGGGATAAAGGACTTCCTTTCTTTTTATAGTTAATAATAACTTTATTAATATTAAATTACAGTAGCTATCTAAGCTAGCTTATAATATTTATTAACTATTAATAAATATAGTAGAGTTAATATAGACTTAATAAGTAATAACCACTAAGGTTAACTTAATAATATTTATAAACTACACTTTCTTTAAGAAATAGTTATATAATATAAAGTGTAATTAATAGAGATATATCTTTATATAGTAGTAGTAAAGGTAGTAATATAAAGTATTATATTTATAACCTTTATAATAACTATAGTCTCTATATTAAAATAGCTTAAATATAAACCACTCTTTATAAAGATATTATATAATAGTAATAAAGCCTCTTTTTAAATATAATAAAGCCTTATAGTTTATAAATTAAAGGCTAACTTAAACTTTATTAATATTAATTATAATAAATAATTCTTAATTTATTAAAACCTAAGCCTAAGTATATAGAAATATATTACCTTATTTTTTAAACTAAAGTATACCTTTAAGTATAATTTTTAATACTTTCTTTAATACCTTAATAGTATATTTATAAACCTTTATTAAAAGAAATAAATAGTTTTTAAACTAAATTAGCTTAAATAGTATATAAATAAGTATTTTAATAACTTTTATATTTATTTTAAATAAAAGCTTATCTTTATTAAAGGTATTAATTAAATAAATATAGTAAAACTTTCTAAGCTTTATACTATACTTAATAAATATATATATAACTATTATATAGACTATAATATCCTTTATAATAATTACTATAAAGCATTTAAGTATTATTATAGTATTACTTTAAATATTAACTTTTACTACTTAAAAGAATATATTAAAGCCTATTAATATAATTATTAAGCTTAAGACTATAAAAGAGATATTTCTATAATTAATATTAATATTACTATCTTTAAAAACACTACTTTAAAGATAAATAAAGGGCTTATAAAAAATAAAGTTTAAAGTAAAATATCTTATTTAATAAAAGGTAAATAGACGCTATAGGTAAAATAGAATATTATTAAATAGTAGCGCTAAATAAACTAATATTTATATTATAATATAGTAAAATACTATATTTAAGGTTATAACTTTCTTTTTACTTATTACTTAAATAAAGTAGCTATTTAAATATATAAGGTTTTTAATAAAGAAATAGTAAGTAAACCTTTTAAGTTTAATTTAAAAAAAAGATACCTATTACTTAAGTTTTAATAATAGATATTAATTTAATAATAAATTATATTACTAACTTTTTAATAACTTAATATATTTATATAAAGAGATAAAAAGCTATATAAATGAATTACTATTTCTCTTACTTATTTTTTATAATAATATTATATTTTTTATTACTTAGGTTAATAGTAGTTATAATAGTTTTACTACTATAAGTAAATATATTATATAATATTTAAAACTTTAATATATCCCTCTCTTTATATTATATTAAATTACTATAGTAATAAAAGCTACTTTAAAATAAAACTAAGCCTTTATAAAGCACCTATATATTACTTATTTAGTTTACTTTATAGCTAATATTAATAAATAGGTATTCTTTATTATAGCTTATATAATCCTAAGTCTTTTATATAACTATATCCTTAAATTACCTTAGTTATTATAAAATAGAATTAAAATTTATATTACTTAACGCTATTTTATTATAAAAGTTTAATTAAGCTTTTAAGTTTAGGCTTTAAATAGCTATTACACTTCTATCTCTATTATAGCAATATTAAAACCTATCTATATAGCCTTAATATAATATATAGCTAAATTAAATATACCTATTACCTTTATAGTAATAAATTTAAAAAAGATTAATATTATTTTATTAAATATAATAAATAGCTCTATCCCTTTAAATAATAATATTACTATATAGCTTCTATTTAAATTATAGGATTTTATAAATATCTTTAGTAAAAAGATAGTAAGTGCCTTTTTACTATATTAAAGCTATTTAAATCACTATATATACTTATAGAATAACCTAAATAGCTTTACTTTAAAACTTCTATAGGCACTATTATATAATATACTTTATAATTAACTCTTTAAAATTTAGAAATAAATTATAAACCTTATAAATAAAGGTTAGATTTAAATATTATTCTCTTTAGCTATAATATTAATCCTTTTTATTAAAAAGGTAGATAAAGGATAGAAATTTTATATTAATTATTACGCCTTAAATAAGGTTATAAATTAAAACTAATACCTACTACTGCTAATAAAGGAGACCCTATAATCTCTAATAAAGACTAAGTAATTTATAAAGCTTAATATTTATATAGCCTTTTATTGCCTATAAATAGTAGTAAAGGATAAATACTTTATAGCTTTCTATATATAATTTAGCCTCTTTAAATAGTTTATTTACCTCTTTAACTTAGTTAAGGCCTTAGCTATATTTTAATAATATATTAATAGCGCCTTAAGTAATGCCTTTAAGCTATATACTACTACCTACCTTAATAATATTTTAATCTATATTAATAGATTCTAAAAGGACTATATTTAATATATATAAAAGGTTCTTTCTTACCTTTATAAAGTAGGCCTCTACCTTAATATTAATAAATATACCTTTTGTATAAAGAAAGTAAAGTATTTAAGGTTTATTATTTATATAAAATATAAGCTTTATTTAAACCTAAAGAAGATTATAGCTATTTATAACTAAAAGGCCTTTATTAAAGTATAAAAGGTTTAAAGCTTCTTTAGTTTTATAAACTTCTATTAAAAATTTATAGCTAATTTCTTTAACTTTATTAGCTTACTTTTTATATTTATTGAAAAAGGTATACTATTTATTTAATTAATAAAATATAAAGCTACCTTTATTACTTTAAAGAATATATTTATTATATACTTAGTCTTAACTTAATAAAATCCTAAAAAAGACACTATAGTTAAAGTTAATGCCTTAAAGGAGGTATTAAAGGGTTACCTATTTTAATATAATAAAGAAGGTATTTTATAACTAATAGCCTACTACTTAATCTATTTATTAAATATTAAGTAAAACTATATAATTTATAATAAAGAACTATTAAATATTATCTTCTACTTTAAAGCTTAATTAACTAAATTATATAATATAGTTTAAATATTTATAATCTTTATTAACTATAAAAACCTAAAGTACTTTATTAATCTATATAAAATATTAAAATAATAAGTATAATAAATAGAAATATTAATACTTTTTAACTTCTATCTCTATTACTACCTTAGCTTATAGGCTATTAAATTAAACACCCTTTTATAATATAAATAAAATAAAAGCTATAACTTTATTAACCTTTAAAGCTTAATTTACTTTATTTTAATTTCTATTATTAATATATAAAAGGAATACTAACTTAACTCTATTTAGAATTCTATTATAACTTTTATAGCTACTTTAGCTTTAATAATACTACTATTTAAATATAAACTATTCTTAAAGAAGTATATTAAAGACCTTTAAAACTAAGCCTTAATAATAAACTTAACTTACTATATAAAGCTATAAGCTTTATATAATAAAGTATAGTATTTTCTATTTAAAGCTACTATTAAAGCCTAAATAGAAAATTATAGTATTAATACCTATAGAGCACTATTATTCTAAAGGTAACTATAAATATTATAATATAAGCCCTTTATAACTATATTAATTTAATATATATATAATTCTCCTTTACTAAAATACTTAAAGAAAAATATAACCTTTTAAGCCCTTTATTATAACTTCTATTAAAATAGGATATTTACTAATATAGTATAATATATTTATAACTACTTTTACTATAAAAAATATAAAAGCTATAAGCTTTAATAAAGTTACCTTTAGTTAATTTTAATATTAAACTATTATTAATTCTAAATCTTAGTTAATTTTATAATAAAGCTACCTACCTTTAATAATTAAGTACTATAGTACTTTATAGTTATTATAAACTATCTTTTTAAATATATTTAATTAAAGGTAATAGTAAATATAATAGCTAAGGAGTATACTACTTAATTCTTATTTTATTAATAGTATTTCTATAGCTTCCTTTATAATATTATTTTTAACTATAGTTTAAATTAAATTAGCTTTTTTTAATTTACCCTTTACTCCTTAATAAGAACTAAATAGTTACTCTTTACTATTTATTACCTTTAAATAAATAAAGATATAGAGTAAATAAATTAAAAAATATAGGCAGCCCTTTATATAATAATAGGATTTTTATAATATAATTAACTATCCTACCTTTCTATCTACTAGTTAATATTAAATAACTATATATCTATAGTAATTAAAATAAGTGTAAATATAGTAACCTATAGATATAATATAAAGCTTATTTAATACCTATTAAAACCACTTTAGAACTATATATCCCCTAAAGGTTATATAGTTTAATTCTTTAAATATATTTAAAAAAGTATATAATTAGCTTAAATAGTAATTAACTTTATTTAATAATATTAATAAAATATTTTAAATAAATTATAATACTTTATTAAGCGCTTTTAAGTTAAAGATTTTATATAGTTAAACCTATAATATATTAAAATTAACTACTTTAATTATAAGCTTAACTAAGTTATAGTAAAATACTATATCCTTAAAGTCTCTATACCTCTTACTATATACTTTAATATTTTAAATAGTATTTATTTAATTTTCTATATTAATTTTATTAAATATATAATAAATAACCCTTTACCTTTTTAAATAGTTTAAAATATATACTTAAACCTACTTTTATTAGTATTTAAAGAAAATACTACTTTAATAAAATATATAATTAAAGAGGTTTTAATAGCTAAAAACACTTAAAGTAAGGGCTAATAATATAATATTTTAGTTATATAAGTAAGCTATAAATAACCTATATAAAAGCCTTTGGAATCTATAGAGAATATAAAGGTATTAATATAATTTAAATTATAATAAAGAGATATATATTTCTATAATAAGCCTATTATATAATAATAGAGTTTAATTTTATATTTATTTAAAGGTTTATTTAAACTTAAATAAAATCCTATAATATATTTTACTTCTACTTTATTTACTATTAATAACTATAATTATTATTTTTATTAAACTCTTTCTTTTTATTATTCCCTTTATTCTTTATTTAATTAAATAATAAAGGCTATTATAAACTTCTATATTACCCTACCCTTTATATAAATAAAAATAATAAAGGTATTTATATTATAAATATAGTAAGTAAAGTATAAATAAGTATTATTATTATAGTTTATTATTAAAACTAATATTAAGTATATAAATAATATTAATAGCTAAAGCTACTATAAAGGAGTAGGTAGGTTTTAATTAAAAATTATTAAAGTAGTAATATAGTAATAAATATATATTATATAATATTATATTTAACTTATATTAAATTAATAATATTAAAGATAAAGGTATAAAGGTTTTAAAATATATAAAGGCTAAATAAATTAAAGGTTAGTAATAAAAGGGGGGTAAATTTAAATATATTTAAATATATATATAATATTTAAAGAGAGATATTATAAAAGGTAATAAATAATTATTATACTTTAAAATATATATACTTAATATACTTTAAAGACTATAAAGAGATAATTATATTATAAATAATACCTTTAATATAATATAGAGAGTAATTAATATAAAATATAATATTTTAAAAAATAGTAAGCTAATTTTAAATATCTTTTAAAGCACTAAATAAAGAGATAATAATATAGCTTATTATTAAAATATTACTTAAAAGGGTAGGGGTTTTTAAAATATTAAACTAGCTATTTATATCTATTAAAGGCGCTAAAAGTATATAAATAAAGGGCAGCCTTTAAAGAGGTATACTAAGTATAATAGATAATACTATTTTAAAGGTTAAAATAAAAGTAGTAGTAGTATTAGCTATAGAAGTAATAAATATAGTAATAATAGTAATAGTAGTAGAAATACTTTTAACTTTTTAATTAAATAATTATTATTATTAATATTAAAATAGGTGCCTTACTTACTTTAAAAATATTCTTTTAAGCTAAATAAAGCTAGGTTTTAGCTAAATATATTAAAATAATATACTAAAAGTAATAAAATAATAGAGATAATTAATAATAATACTATAATAAAGAGTATTTATTATATTATAAATAAAATAGTATAATTATAAATTAATAGCTAATTATTTATACCTTTAGTTATAAATATAATAATACTACTTATAAAATATATAGAAATTATCTTTAGTTAAAAGGTAGTAAAGTATATTATTTACAATAGTATAAATAAAGTATAAAAAATATAGTAAGGTCTTTTATTAATAAATAAAAAACTATTTATTTTTAAAGTTACTTTAAACTAAATACTCTTTTAATATATATAGTAAATTCTTCTTTATAAAGGTATTAGTAAAAGTAAGAGTAAATATTCTATTAAAATATATTAAGTTAGCTTTATATTTATATAAAATATATATACTATTTATATAAATATATAATAAATTAAATATTAAGATATAAAAAGTAAGCTATATTAATAAAGGTAGTGGCAAATTTATATATAAAGAATAGAATAAAGAATAGCAGTGTAAGGTAATTAATAAAATAATATTATAAAAAGGATATAAAAAGTATTAAAAATAAAATAAAATAAAAACTTAGTAAATAAAAGGTAAACTATTAAAATAAGAGCTAGTAAGAAGGGGAGGGATCTTAAAGGGGTTTTTATATATACTATAGACCCTTAAAGTAATTATAAATAAAAGGCTATTTATTATTATTTTATTTTATTAATCTTCTATATAATAAACATTAAGTATTTAAGCTATTAATATTACCTAACCCTTTTTATCTTAATTACTACTAATACTAAGACACTATTAAGCTAATAAAATCTTAAAGGCTAATATTAATTAACTAATTAAAGTAAAAAGAGGGGGGGTATATAGTATAGTAATTATAAGTATATACTATAAAGATAAACACACTTTAGCTAAAGGGTATACTTTTAAAATATACTTCTTTTATTAATAAATTACTTTATATATTACACTTTAGTATAGATATATATATTATACTATTAATAGTATAAGGGAGTAATAATATAAAGGGTAAAAAGGGGGCTATATAATAGATTTAAGCTAATAGCTTAGATTCTAAATATATAATAATATAAAGAGAGCTTATTAGCTTTATTAAAAAAGAATAAGGGATATATATTACCTATAGAGCCCTACTATACTTCTATTAAGACTATTTTTAATAAAGCCTTACTAGGACCTTATTAAGTAAATGTATAGAGATCTAAAAGTATTTAAATTAGTAGAAAAAAAAGAGGGATAGAGGACTTCCCTTCTCTTTATAGTTAATAATAACTCTATTAATGCTAGATTGCAGTAGCCATCTAGGCTAGCCCATAATATAATATTAATTTACTTCTAAATTATATTCTTTACCTTTATTTTATTAATTATTTTTTTAAAGCTATTATATATTAAAATAATATAAAAAAGGCTATTTTTATTTACTTAAAAATAATTAAATAATATAAAGTAATTAATTATATATTATATTTATATTATATATATACTACTCTTTATAATTATAACCTTAATAGATTTAATTAAATTCTTTATAATATAAATATATATAATATCTATAATTTTTTATATAAAGACTTACCTTAAATATATTAAAAAAGTAATAAATAGCTATAAAAATAATAAATATTATTTATATTACTATTAAGTTTACTATATTTATATATTTATAATAAAATATATAAAATATTTATATATTATTTATTATATTTTTAATATTTAAAGATATTAAATATAAATAAATTAGTTTAAAAGTATTATTATAGTATTATAGTAATTAAAAGAATAATAAATAATAAATTAAATAAATATATAAGTTAAGTATATAGTATATATATATAATAACTTTTAAATAAATATTTATATCTTTTTTATATATATTTCTATAATATTTAATTACTTTATTTATATATTTTCTATATAT
>SRPY01000481.1:0-25669 GCA_018360145.1 Claviceps africana
TTACGAGGGACACAAAAAAAAAAAAGAAAAAAAAAAGAAAAAAAAAGAAAAAAGAAAAGACAAAAAAAAGGCTATTCAGACGACGTATCTGACTGCACTTCCCGCGGTACACCACACCGCCCCGCCGCTTGAGCTTCCGTTATAATTTATGCCTGGCCGTCGTAGTTTATGCCAAGGGCCTCATCCTCTTGCGGTTTTTATTTGCTACCGTCTATCAATCGTGGCTTGTGTCAACCACTTCCGGTAGCACTCGGACCAGTCGTCGTGCATGGATGGTTCATTCTCTCGAAAGGCGTAATTTATTGCTCCACGTCGCTGGCTACCTGTAGCCTACCAAGTCGTATCCCACGTTCTGCCGAGTGCATGATAATGCATTGTGGTATCTTGCTCTGGGTGTTCCCTCCAGACCGCCTCAACATGAATTCATGAACGCGAACACACAAATGCATGAGGAGAGGTTTTTTTTTTTTTTTTTTTAAAAAAAAATACAATACAAATAAAACAAAAACAAAATATGAGCAAAAGCTTCCTCATCACAGTCGTCCACCACCGGCAGCTCCCCAAGCCCTCTTAGCCTTGCGAGAGCCTGCCGTGGCAGCCCCAAAATTATGTAAACGCTCTCCGATCAGATATGCCTCATCCCGTACGCTCGCCGTCCACCGGTTGAAAACCTTGCTGAGTCCAATAGCATACTTGAGCAACAGAGCTGTAACAGCAGCTGCTGGATACGAGTACCTAAAAACCATGGACATCCGGACGGCATCGACTGACGCTTGCAGCCCGTTTCCAACCAACACGGATCGAAGGGCGTCCATCTTCATCAGGGCACTTGCTATTGATGGTGGTCCAAAAATGGCCAAGACGAACAACGCCGATCCAGGAACAATAAATGCTCTGGTGAGTACATAGACGTCTGGTTTCCAATAGCCGCGACGCATGACCGACCGTACTGCAACGGCAGCACGCGTGTCGGGGAAGAGGGACGTAATCATCTTTATGACCAAGTTAAGATAGAGGAGACCTAACGTCCAAGATTGAATGACGCGGATGGTGTGGCGCCCGTCATCGCCCTCGAGGCTCGATGTGGAAGCGCCGTGCGGCAGGAGCCTTGGCGGGTTCATGTATGTATGGAGAGGAATGCTGACATACAGCTCCATCAACGTGGAGACCAAAAGCGGGAATATGATAATGAGGAAAAAGTAGGCATAGGCAAGTTTCGCACCATGCATCGCGCTCGACATGACGCGGCTGTTACTCCTGCCACTCGAGATTTCCGCGCGAATCTTGGTGGTCAAATCCTGCGATTTGGCGACAAGATAACGGAGGCGGAACATGGCATACGCCAACGAACCCAGAACATAGACGCCGATACTAAAGGCGTAAATGTCATTGGTTCGAATATGTGCAGGAATCAACGTCTTGAATATCGCCCTGCCTAGAACCAAGGGGGCAATCGTGAAGCCGACGCCCGTAACGGCGGCAAAGAGCCAGATGAGGAGGATGAACCAAAAGATCCTGGCCCGAAAGCTCGGTGGGATATAGACAAGCTGATACTGGTCCGTCGAGTAGATATCAATTTCCGGATTGCCATCCTTGCGATGGCCACGCTCCGAAACGGTCAAAAACACTTTCTGGCCTTTGGGGATCTTGACTCTATCAGAAGCCGGAGCACGCACAAAATGACCACTTTTGTTCAGTTGACCCGTCTTGACCAGACGTGCCTTTTTGTTTCTCATATCTCTCATCTCCGCCTTGGAGATGGTAGGGTTCGGTATAGCTTCGCCACCGTCGAATGTGTCTTTCCAAGTCTTGGGAATGACCTGGTTATTCTCATCGAGCTCGAGAAGAAATGACCTGTGTGCAGGGACTCGAACGCGCAACTCGGGCTTCAGCTGTAGGGTGCCTTCTTCGTCGATTCGTCGCTCGCCGAACAAGAAATACGTGAGACGGAGTCCACGAGCACATTTCCGAAACCACCAGGTATACATGGCATGTAGTCCATCGCTTGGTCTAAAAAACTTCACCGCAAGTGGCATGAGAAAGTTGTAGAACAACAAGTCCACCGGGAATTCCAGTACTGGCTCGTTGGACGAGTAGTGAATGGGCAATACGCCCGGCATCGCGTAATAGAGACCCCAGACGACTCCTCCCAGGCAGACAATGACCAGCGCACCGTAGACGAATGCCGAGAAGAGTATCTTGCGCAATTGGGTTGTAAGATTGCGCTCCAGCACGTCACGCACCGGATGGAATTCAGGATCATCGGGGTCTCGTATAAAGTCTGCACGTTGAATGGTTAAACAAAAACCGCAACATTCAACTGGCTTGTTTCGAGAGAGATTGTTTGCACTTACATAAAACACCGGGACGCATGATTTTGCGGCACATGGAGACAAAAAGCGCAAAGTGAAACATGTAACCGGTTCCGACAAACCAGTGAACGAAAATCGATGTCAAGGGATACTTGCAGGTAAATATAAACCGTGATTTGAAGGTTGTGTTTTCAAATAGAGGCAGCAAAGCACCATCAAGAAGCAACCCGCAGTACAGAGGAAAGACGAGCATCTCGATACTGATGATGAGGATGACCTTCATGATGCCACTTGCTTGATGGAGAGTTTCAATGACACCAGCCTCCCAAGCGTGCATCAAGTTCCCCCTTGAAAATGGAACCCCACGCTTCAAGTATAACGCGCCAACGGCGAAAATGGTCATGTATCCGGCCGAAATAGCCCAGAAACGGTCCATGCCTGACCAATGCGCAAGATCCAGATCCACGGGTATTCGGGATCCCGTTTCGCCCAGCTCTATAACCCAGGAACTAGGATTCATCAAGAACGTGAGACTGGCGCCAAGTGAGGCCGCTAAAGCCTGTAAATTGGACGAGGCTAAAGTCAGGAATCGGCCATCCAGGAAAGCAGTCATGTCCGGCATAGTGAGGGCCACGGTCAATCCATCATCCATCTTTCCAATAACCCAGCCGATATTGTGCTTCACAGAGTTCAGAGCTTCATGGCTAATGGCCGAGAAGTTTTGCATCTCCGAAGCAGTCATAGGAAAGTCCATGAGTGCGTAGTCGACGACTCGGGATCCCGCAACTGTCCAAACACTCCAAGATGCTTTCCTGGCTGATACGATCCACGTCCTAATAGCTCCTCCTAGAAGACCGGTGAACATATCACAAATGTTCAATGCGCACCATGAGCCGAACCCAAAGATCATCATAACGGCGTCTTGAACCACCTTGGATAGCCCTATAGCCATACGAACAAGTTGAATGGGGTTTGCGGCGATCCATAGAGAGATCCGGCCAATGTTGTAAGGGATGAAGATGCAGGCGAAAATTGTGACCGACACCAGTACAGCACAGAAAATGGCGTTTTGGAATAGGCCAATAATAGGACCGCGCATTCCGAGAAGCTCCATGACGCCCTCAAAATCTTCCAGGTCCTCAATAGCCTCCGCATCCATGTCGGCAGCAGCCGCGGCGTCAACAGCGTTCACATTTGCAACGTCATTCGCGTCACCATTTGCATTGCCAGCCTCAGCCTCGGCCTCACCCATCGGCTCATCGACCCATGGATCATCTGCGGCGACAAGATCGCCAGCATCTACACCAGCATCTTGGCCCATGACAGCTGCGTGTGGAGGGTCGTCCGCCTCCTGGTACTGGTCCAAGTCTCCCCACATATAGTTGGTGACGCGACCGACCAAGCCTGGCCATTCGACTTCAACGTCTACATGTCGTTCATTTGGCGTATCATGACCAACATTAATGGGGTTTTCCACAGACGCGTCGTGCTGATGACCATGATTCGAGAGTCCGGGGCTCTCTGCGAGGATGTTGCGATTCTCTGAGCCATCATTTCCCACCAAATCAGAAGAAGGGTCCGACCAGTTCCTTGATTCCACTTTGATGACAGAATCATCAAGCTCGTCAGTACTTGGTAGGTTGGTAAAGGACCAACTATTATTTCCCAGAGGATTGGCAGATGTGTGCCACTCGGGTCCATCGGAGTGCGCTCGCGGCCTAGACGGACCGGGGAGCGAATCTGCATCGACGTTCGTGGGATTTGGCGGCTGGTCTTGGGAAACCGTAAACCATTGTCGCTCCTTGCCTTTTGAACGTTGCTGAAGCAGCGCTTGTTCCTCACTAGACGGCGTTGAGGATCCTGCACCAAGCTCGTCGGGCTCGACAGTCGAGGCTTTCGCACCAAGAGAATGCAGGGGATGATGAGGATCGGCGCCAGGTCCTTCTTGCGATTTGTGACGACGCTCTCGAAGTGAACGTCGCGTCTTATTTAACCAGTATTCGAGTTTTTCTTCCAAGCCTTCTTCTTCGGCAAGTTGGTAAATCCTTTCTATATCGCCATCTGCCTTTCGATAAATCCGCAAGTAATCCATTAAGCCAGATCGACCATCTAGGCCTGCAACCGACTCTTCTTCTGCCACCGAATCCCGTGAGTCAGTCGCCGTCGTAGATACGACCAAGGATTCTGCAGACCTCGAACCCGGGCCAGCATCGTCTTCGTAGATAGGTACCGGAGCCACTGTATCCATTAAAGGCTCGATTGGTCGGTCTGCTGAATCGTTCGTCTGATGTGGGATATCGAAAGTCTCGTCGTCCGACCTCAATGCTTCCGATTCACGGTCGTTATCGTTTTCTACGGCTTCTTCATTTGGCAAGAGTGGAGCTGGTTGATTGTGCTCTTGATCGGCGAAGGCGGCTCGCATATTTATCTCCGGTTGCTGTTGAACAACATAGTCGCGAACCAAGATGACCAAAATGAAGCACACTATGACTAGGACGGTGATGATCTGGCCCTCGATGATTGTGATGACAACTCGGTTCACGGCTGGGCTCCGCGTGAGATTGTTTAAGAATCCGACACCACTTAAGAGCGTTGGCGAAGACGCTACATAAGCGGTACTGTTGAGAAACGTGACCTTGTCGTCGAGATGAATGCTTTCTTCAAAAACGGTGCGCACAGGACAAGTCCCGTCGTGATCAGACAAATTTCCATTGACGGGCGTGAGCTTGGCGGATTGTCGTGACATGAATTGACCAGCTCCCAAGCCATCATCACTAATAGAGAACATAAAGGCCCACATGACCCTCATAAAGTAAGGCAGCCAGAGAACCCACACACTTACAGTGACAAGGACACGCAGCCATATCCACAGACTGCGTGCGAGGTACTTGGCCAGATGTTCCAGGAATACGTGCACAGGAAGAGATTGCGGCATGTCAGGCGCGTAAAGTTTTGTGAAGCGGAATGACGTTTTGCAGAGTTCGCAATATTTCTTTTGAGAATGCGAGAGCCATTCCATCAAGCAGTCCTGATGAACGTACTTGATGCTACCACTACATTTGCAGGGATAGAAGAGCGGCTCGGCCGAAGTCCCCTCTCCTCGACATATTCGACAAATAGCAGGAGCTGTATCGGAAGACTGGGGCGTAAGCTTCGATCGGTCATCGGGCTGTGAGGTGAACGGTTCTCGAAGAGGAGATGCTGTGGCAGGCGAGTTCATTGTCGACTGAAACGGAGAGACAAGTTGGAGAAAGCGATGGTTTGCCGCAAATGGAACGAATAAGCCTAGTGACGGCAAGAAGCTGGTAAAGCTGGTGAACTCATGAGACGGTCGGAGTCGATCAGCTCTAGGAGAATGATGAGAAGTCGGCTCTGATTCAATCTGGCTTCCAAAGTGATATGTGCTGAGGGCTTGCGCGTGAGCGATTTGATGATGTTGCTAGAAGTGAAGGTCTGACTCTCAACAGGACAAGCAGTCCTTGGACAGATCTGCAGGGGGATTGCTGCTGTCTGTTGCCAAACCAGATCGAATAGTTAGAGCACGGAGATGAGTAAAGATGTTGGCTTATGACTAAGGTGCGCTGAAGGGCGGAGTGTGGTGTTGAAACTGGAAGCAGCAGGCACGAGTAAAAAAAAAAGCAGACGTGCGATGGTAGAGAGAGCCGGAATCGCTCGTTAGAACGATGCAGTAGACGCCGTAGACGCCACCATGGTGACTGTACGCAGGTGAGGTAGACAGGAACTTGGTGAGTGGATACCTGTAAGTACCTGAACATCTGTAGCATCTACCTGCCTATCGGTAGGTACTTACAATCCTAGGTACCTACTTACTCAGGGGATGAACTGGGTACCTTGGAGCTGATAGTACGTCTAATGCTGGGTATAGTGGGGGTTTTTGTCTGTGCTATTGCTACCAATAGAGTACTGGATACCCATTAATAAGCGTTGAGAAAGTAGGCAGGAACATTGAGACGACCCTTCTTTCGTGTTGTGCAGCGCAGTTGGCGGGAAGAATATTAAAGTGGAGACCTGCCTCCAGAGCACCAGACGCAACTCCACGAGGAGTACCTAGGTACCCGCCTCTTAGCAGCTTGATTGCACAATAACGACCTCGGAGTTGGCGATCAAGTAACAAAAGTAGCTTTTCTCCCCGTGTTACTAGCGGAACGGCAGGCGAGTCTTATTGACCAGACTGGAGCAAGCTGATTGTGTCCTTGGCCGTCGGTGGGTCATTCGAGGAAGGAACATTGAAAGACACGGAGTTAGCAATGACGTCTGGTGCTTCGGAAGATTGAACAGTGGACGAATGAATGACGCGCCGGGCTGGTCTTGCCACCACATGAGCACATGCGTCGCCAGCCGTCAGCAGTGCGTACAACCTGAGATTGAACGGACCAGACCAGGCTGACGACCAGTGAACAGTGACCAGTGACCAGCCTCCATCAGCATCAGCATCAGCATCAGCATCAGCATCACCACGGTGGTTCCTTCCGCTCGAGTCGGGCGTGTGGGTCCCGGCGTTTTGGCGCATCTGGTGTCTCCTTTGATGTTCTTCTGTGCACTGTGCAGCCACTTGAAGGTTGAGGCAACTTCAACTTGCAACATTGACGGCATCAGAGTCCATGCCCAGACCTGGACATTTACGGATCAAAGCGTTGAAGCTTGAGCTGATCAGCCACGACCTGCCTTTGCCCGCCAGACGCCTGCCGAGACGCCCACCCTCCCGCGGCAGTCAGCCGTGAGCCGTGAGCCGTGAGCAGTGAGCAGCACCCTGCGAAAGCACCCTGCAAAACCTGGTCGACGAGTTGACGCAGGTTGACGCAAGTGTAACCGTAACGCTTAAGCCTTGCCTGCCTGCTTGCTGCAGGAGCACGCGCGACTCGACAACGATCGCGACTGGAGCTACTATCTGATGCGATACGGCGACACCAAGGACCAAGTATCAATCCAAGCTCCTGCCCGCGACCTGCCCGACTTGGAACGCCTGTGCCTTGTCATCAGCTTCTCGTGAGCTGATGAACACTTTCCTTCTGACTGGCTTCCGTATTCTTGACCCGGTGCAACGGTCACTTTTCCTTCCCGAAACACCTGTTAGCCCGTGCTATATCGCATCGCAACAACTCAGTTGGCAGCGCGCCAAGCTCGCACACCAAACACATTAAGATACCCAATCTGGGGGCGCTACCGCCGTCGTCATGGTTGTTGTCAATCCAAAGAATGGCAACGGAACGTCTCACACCAACGGCAAGCTCATCGGCCAGGCCAAACACTCGAGGGGAAGGCTTAAGCACAATCGTGGCTTTTGGGCCTGGGCCGTGAATCTGATTCTAAGGTACATTGCATTATTATACCTCTTCTGTCCCGTCTACCGTGCTTCAACCTACGTCTTCAGTATGCATTGCTGACAGTTTTTTCTGTAATAGAGTTGCCACATGGGGCGCTATTCTTACGATACTTCTGCGATGCCCTTCGTCTCTTGAAGCCTGCGATGATACTTCGCCCTTGCTCTGCAAGCCTTATTTTCGCGTCAAAAATGCCATCAAACCCCATGTGAAGCCGTACTATGCTCAATATGCAGCTCCGTACGTAAATATTGCGAAGCCGTACTACGACACGCTGAACACGAACATCCTGAGGCCGACAAGCCAATATGCCGTGGTCTATGGCACACCGTTGGTCAGAAAAGGTCAAAACTTCGCGCTGGTTCAATGGAAATCAAACGGACAACCCCAGTTACGCCGACTTCAGACCTTGACCAAGTTGCAGTACGACAAGTCGATAGCACCTCATGTGACGAAACTGGGTGCAATCGTGGATCCATACTACAAGTTCGCACTAAAGCACGCTTCTCAGGCTTGCAACAACTATGTGCTGCCTGGCTACAGGCTTGTTCGCGTCTACGGTGCGTCTGGATACGACGTGGCAGCCGACTTTACGACCACCAGGGCCTTACCTGCCACCTATTGGGCTTGGGGCAAGGCAAATACGTTCTTTAACACTTCCATTTGGCCTCAACTGCGTGTAGTCTACGTCAAGAACGTGGAGCCACAGCTTGTCCGCATAGGAGAACGCCTTGGCCGCTACAGACTCGGGTCTAATGCTACAAGCAAAGCTGTGTCCGCCGAGGCACCTGCAGAGGTGTACGTGCCTGATCATAGCTCTTGAAGTCATACATCGCGGATCGTGGCAGTTACTAACGCTCAGTCAGCCCTAACCCTAACCCTACAGCACCAATCTCATCGTCTTTCAGCAAGCCATCCCCGCAAAGCCCTTCAACGACATTGTCACTTCCGTCCGCCATATTAGAAGAGAAGGGAGCCTACTTCACCGACACAGCCGGGAAATCAACCGGGGGGCCCTATTGGAATCCTGTCCAAGCCCCGCCTGCCGCTGAAAACGAAAGCGAAAAACGTAGAACCGCCCGAGAAATGGTGGCTAACGATCTGGCAACCTGGCAGAATAAGTTTACCTCTCAAGCCGAGGAAGGTGCCGGAGCCATTGAAGACCAGGTCGATAATATTGCACGAACTCTAATGTCCAATAGTGCGCAGCTCAGGGGAAAGGCTCTTGTGCAGGCGTTGGAGGAAATAATCTCATCCGAAGTTAGCAATTTGAAACACGGCATCAAGTCAATCGTTGAGATCGGCGGCAGCGATGCTGGGGACAAAGCCGTCTCCGCTATTCGAGCAGCGGGCGTGGCCATTAAGAAGGCAGCCCAAGAAGTTCGAGGGTGGCGGGAGGATTACGATGACGAACTTCAGGATAAGGTGCTCGAAGCTGCCGAAGTTCATTTTCAGATCCTTGATGAAACCCGAAACCTAGCGTTGCAGAATATTGGTATGAAATGGGCGTGGACCGATGGGGTCACGTACAAAGACTGGCAAAAGTATCACGAGCTGAAGAACACGCTAAGTGATTGGACGGAAGAGCTGAAACAGCTCATCGTTACACACCCAGCACTGCTAGAAGCACAGGAATTATCGCATCGGATTGAGACCGACGCCATGACAATGGCAGCGAATGTGGCACGAGAATTGGCCCGATTACGGGACGTAGCGCACTGGAAGATTCAGGCCAACGATTCGAGTGACAATTTCGAATCTGATGCAATGCGACTTGCCGCAGAGGCTTCGCAACAATCCGAGAAGGCCAATATCGGATGTGGTGGGAACGAAGAGCGGAGGGTGGAACAGAGCGAGGAGAAGATTGCCACCGATGAATGCCTTGCGGGAAGTCGTCCTTTAGTTTTCGAGCGACCAGAAGACCAGAGCCCTGCTGTGACATGGAGCGAAGCGGGATGCGATGGCGGAGATTCCGAAACCCCGGAGGTCTTGCCAACTGTCAACGCTACCATTACGATTTCCCTCGCCAAGTCACAACCTTCGCCCCATCAGCCCACCGTCATCCTCGACGACGACCCTGACGGTTCAAGCTCAAACTCTAGCTGCGATAACGAGACGGATCCGCGACAGGAATCCGAATCTGGTAACGAGACGATGGCAACGCCTGCGGAGGACCCCCAAAGTTCTGTCAAGCCGGTACTGTTTGGAGCAGCTGCTCAGTCGGTTGCCGACCGGAGCCCCATTCTGGATGATTACACTGATTCTGACGACGCTGTTGACAGTGTAATTAGCGCAGCCCAAGCAGCATACTCTAGCGCAGCGGCTCTAGCAGCCGACCGCTACTCCAGTGCCTTGTCTGTCGTTTCTGCGCAAGTTCAAGGCACATCCAAGCCCGTCCACGAGCAGCTCTTCTCATCGGTATCGGACGCGTACGGTGGCGCCGTGTCTGCCGCCAGCCAGAAACTGAACGAGGTGGTAGCCGCCGCTTCTTCTGGAGTGTGCGGTGCTGGGCCGTCGCGCACAAAGAGCTCAAACTTGCCCGACTGGAACGAGGTGGAGTCGATTGCTGTCCAAAAACTGAACGAAGGACGACTCTGGGCCGAAATTCAATATCAGAGCGTTCTCATTGCCCTCGGAGCCACTACTGCCACGCCGACGGCCACCCCGGAAAGATACTATGAACAGGCCAAATACCACTACTATGCTGGGCTGGGCTTAGCCCAGGACCGGTACTCAAGTTTTATGGCGGCGGCATCGTCTGCCTGGTCCGCGGCCACTGCCACGGCCACTACGGCCCCGACACCTACGGACTTTGTAGGGTCCGCTTCGTCCATGGCATCTGTTGCGGAAAAATCGGCGGCATCGGCTGCCAGTGCCGCTGATGGGGCTGCCAAGTCGGCGTATGCTGCGGTCAGCGATGGGGTCATGTCGGCAGCTCGAGATGCCCAAGATACGTTGGAACAGGCAGCAGACGCCGCGGCAGCACAAGCGGTCAAGGTTGCGGGCGCGGTTGCCGGCACGTGGGAAAATGCCGTCTCACGAATCAGTGCCGACGTCTATGGCCAACCCTCATCGATTGGCTGGTTCGAGGAGGCAACCCAATCAGCTAGCTCCGTCGTTGCCGCGGCCACGAGTGCTGTGGGCGATTCAGCGAGTTCTGCGTCGGATTCGGCGGCCAGACAATTCGAGGCGGTCCAGGAAATCATGGCGGAATTGGTCCTTGGGAAGGAAGAAACATATAGCGAGAGCGTCATGTCAAGACTCAGCGCTGTTTACGCCACAGCAACATCGGGCGTCGGCAGCTTAGCCAAGGAAGCTAGCGCTGCTGCGTCTTCCATGGGAGACAAGGTTGTCAGCGCCGCGAGCCAAGCGACCGAGGTTGTCGAAGAATCGACACAACATGTGCGAGACGAGTTGTAACCGCACCGGGCGGGCCATTCGTTCGATTCGTTGGGAAGAGGCACGTGTTTCTTTTTACGACGGCCACAGACGGGTACAGAACACGAAGGCGTGGGCTATGTATCCCCATGACAAGGAATGCATTCATGTCACCAAGACGAGACCCGCCATGTTGATGCTACCACAGGAATAAAAACGGCGTGCCTTGAAACAAGCAGCGCCTGGAGCGCCAAGACGCAAAGGATAGAAGAGTTCAGATGTACTTTTTTTTAAATACCAAAAAAAAGGAAAAAAAAAGGGAGGGGGACAGAGAGAGGTGGCGCGGGAAGGGTTAGAAGCAAGAGGAGACAAACGTCTTCGCGTCATCGGTTCCTGTCATTCTTTTTATTCTATTCTCTCTATTTCTCTTGTTTGTAATTTTTGGATGCGATGGACGCGGAGCTACAAGACGTTATTATCAACGGGAAATCTTACGACGGAATGAGGCTGTTGTTGTGTATGCGGGTGATTTAGGCATTGGGGACATGGAAACGCGAAGGTCTTGATTTTGGAGGTGCGTGGGCAGGGGCGATATCCTTATGCAGATACACATGTACTTGTACATGGAGCCGCAATGTAACATGGTTTATTATGCCGGCAAGTAGATGCAAAACGTGCCTTTGGTTGCAAAGGCAGCTAGCTGGCCATGTCACAGTTCCATCCAGGTCTGCATGGTGTTGCACGATAAAATAAAAGGGTGACGGGAGGGGGCCAACCGTTGCAGTTCTCGGAACATGCTGTGCATGGTGTGTAAACAATTGGAAGCGTTTGTCTTGCCAGAGGTAACATTGCCAGGGGTAACGACAGGTTGGGCAATGATGGACTTGCACGGCGCTGGAAGCATGCATGGCTTGGGAATGGTGGCGAATGCTGCGGGAATGATTCAAGGTGGTGAGGTGAGGGTGGGGGTGGATGGGTTCGTATTTTGTTGGAAGAAGAAGAATAAAAAAAGAAGATTAAAAGAAAAAAAAAAAACATACAACAGCCGGTGTTCGCTGGTCGTCACCGACCCAACTACTAATCTGCCGGTTGGCAGCTTATCTATGGGAGAGCGGACGGGATCCCGAGTTTTCTGCCACCTATGGTCGTATGTGCTAGATTGTGAAATACACCGTATTATATTCGATGGCCTGTAAAATTCTGCAAATGTGAATCAAAGATTGCTTGGCGACATCCCCGTGCATTCGTAGGTTTCTCCCACGCTCGTTTCGATTGGTCGGCGCATAGACCGGGTTGTTATCTTGTGCCCTCCCCTGTGAGGAATGTGGGATAAAGGATGGTTAGTTTTCTCTACTCTAAGCCCTATAGGCAGATCTAACTAGTATAAGTAAAGCTCTAACCTTAGTTATATAATAAGTGCCGTTAACTACTATTATTACCTTTAATAATATAAAAGAAAAGAAAATAAAAGAAAAAAGATAACTAAAACACTTAAAACGCTTAATAGTTCTATTTATAGCTTTTATTCTTTTATTTAATATATTTATATTTTTAGCTTATTTTATAGCTTTCTAAGTTCTATATATAAAGTAATTTAATTTTAGTTATTTTTATTATTTTACTTTAACTAATTTCTATATTATTATTTTAATTATCTTAATATTTAATAATATATATATTTATATTAATAGTTAAGTTACTATTTATACTACTTATTATAATTAAGCTAAAGCTATAAAAAAAACTTAAATAAACTATTAAATTAATTAATTTAATTCTATATCTATTTATATAAGTTCTTTATACTATTTATTTTAATAATTAAAGTAGATATTAAGATTTATAAGTTAAAAGTTATATATAATATATATAGTATCTATATATATTTTATAGTAATTATCTTTATTATAAAGTTATTTCTTTATTAATTAAAATTAAGTATTATAATATATCTCTTTATTATAAAGTTACTTTTAGTATTATATAATAAAAACCTTTACTTTATATTTAGCTACTACCCCTTTTAATTAATATAAGTTAAATATAACTCTTTTTTTATTAAGTTTAACTTTAAGTTTTTTAACCTTTACTATAAGTTCTTTATTTTACTTTTAATATTATTTTAAAAAAGCTTTAATTAACTATAATATTATTATAAATTAAAGAGTGTCATGGACTGGCCTAGATGGCTTCTGCGATCTAGCGTCAATGGATTTATTATTAACTATAGAGGAGAGAGAGGAGAGAGGGGAGACTCCTAAAAGGAGCCTCCTCGCTAGCTTATATATCTTATATGCCTCTAGCGTGCCCTAAGTATGCCTCTATAGTTGCGCTTTATAGAATGTAATAAGATTGCAATAAGCCCTTAATAAGGATCTAAGCTATTAGCTTAAATCTATTATATAGGTCCCTTTTATACGCTTTATTAGCTATCTATTAAGTATAGGAGGGTATTTACTTATAGTAGGGTAGGTATATTATAGCCCTATCTATCTTTAGCCTATGCCTATATAGATAATTTATATTATTTATAATATTAGTATATAGTTATTTAGAAGTAAGCTTAATAGTGTTGTAGTATTATAAATTAGTTTTATAATTATAATAATAAGCTAAACTAAATAAATAAAGAGTAAGCTAGGTACTAGCCTATTATAATTACTTAGGTTAGTAAAATAGGTATAAAAGCCCCTTTTATATTATTATTTATTTACCTTTCTTTCCTTTCCTTTTATACCCTTTAACCCCTTTAAAATTCTCTTTATTACTTACCTACTATCTTTCCGCTACCTATTTTATTTAGTAAATTTTTTACTTTAAGTTCTAAAAGGAGCCTCTTATTTATTATTTTATATCTTATATATTACCTCTATACTTATATTATTATTTACCTTTACGCTTTAGTTATACTATTATATTAATATAGATATAGTTATTATAAATTCTTAATACTAACTTATTTAATATTAATAAGATATTTACTGCTACTACTCTACCCCCTCCCCCTTTACTTTCTTTATATAGCTTATAGTTAGTTAGCTACTATAAAATAAAGGGTAATTTAAGTAATAAGTCCTTTATATTTAAAAAGTAGAAGATTAAATACTATATATTCTATTATAAATATATAGTAAGAAATAGGTTATTTAACTATTTATAAAGGTAGGGTAAGGCCTACCTATTTTATAAAAAATAGTAATATAAGTGCTTCTAAAGGAAGTATTTATTTATAAAGAATACCGCCCTTTACTACACTACTTATAATATAGTTATAGAGATTTAGGCTAATTACGCTATTTAAACGCTATATATCTTTATAAAGAATACATTAAATAAAAAGGGCGCTTATATTATTTTATACCCTAAGTTTATTAACCTTAGCTAGCGATTTTTAGACCTTTTAAAGGCCGCTAAGAAGGCAGCTAAAAGAGGCATTAATATTACTAAGGTGGTATATAGATACGCCGCTTTAGCTAAAGAGACCCTTAGTTTACGCTCCTGCTATAGCCTAAAAACTCCCTTTAATTATTAGTTATAATCCCCCTTCTCCCCTTTTTAAGCGGTAGTAAGCGCACGTTAAGTGTGTTATATAAACTATAAATTAATGCTACTATATTAAACTATTAATAACTATACTATATAATTATAGGCCTTTATTCCCTAAAAGCTTAATAAAGGCTAATATAAGTATTATAATTTAAAGGATTTTAATAAATAATAAATAGTTAAGAAGGGTCTTAAAAGGAGATAAATAAAGGGTTAAGTATTATCTTAAAAGAATAGATTAGGGGTTATAAATAACCTTAAATTAATTTTTATTTTAATAAAATAAAACTATTATTATAATGTATATCTCCTTATTATAACTTAAAGTTATATAGTGTAAATATATTATATATACTTTTTAGTAGCTTTTATATAGAATAGGTATATCCTACTTATTTAATAAATACATTACAATTTTTACTATAGCTATATATATTTTAAATATATAGGATCTCCTTTACTTTATACTTAAAATACACTTACTTAGAATTATTATTAATTAAGTATAGGTTTAGTTAAGAATCTTTATACACTTAAGAGGGTAATAGATTTATTACTATATACTTAATAAGGTCTATATAGAAAACTAAGTAAATATTACTTAGGATATCTAAGTGTATAATAAGTAGTGTAAGTATATTTAAGATAGTATATTTTATTATAACTTAATTTAACTTATAGTATAGGCAGTTAATTTTAATATAGTAGAGGTTAAGCTAGACTTAGTCCCTAACTATAAAGTGCTTAGCTAAATAGCGTTTATAATTTGCTATATTTTATTATTGCTATTATATAAAGTTAATAGTAGCTTATATTAATTAAGTACCTATATAGATTTAATTAAAGAAGTGTACTATATACCCCTTAGGTAATACTTAACTCTTAATAGAAGGTAGGTTATATTAAAAGAGCTTAATATTATAGCTATAAAGCGTATAGTAGGCGCTTATTTTAATAATATTAAATATTTAATTATTTAACGTAAGCTAATAAGCAGCTAGATGTTTAGGCTAATTGTCCTAAAAGAAGGTAACAATAATATATAGTATAGCTTACACTTCTTAGTTAGTATATTCTATATTGCTGTCTATCTATAGATAGTATAATATAAATAGTAGCTATTTAGTTCCTACTAGTAAGTAAAGCGCTATTTAAAATCCCCTAACCTAATTAAAGCTATAATTAAATATAATACTTTATAGAAACCTATAGAACCGCTATTAATATTAAAGGAAGCGCTTTATATATGCCTTAGTAGCTATATTAGTTATTGCCTTAAGCTAAATATATTTAGAGAGACAGTCTATAATAACTATAAAGTATTTAGAAAATTCTTTATTTACTACTAATAAGTTAGTTATAAAGTCTACTAAAACCTATAATTAATAATAATTTAATATAGGAATAGGCTGTAATAGGCTCTATTAAAGTTATTAACTCTTTTACCTACTATAATAGTAGTAATTTTATATAAAGTGTACTATATCTCTTAATATCCCTTTTTAATAGTATTTATATATTAGTGCTTAGAATATAGTGTTTTTACTAAGGTAATTTAGTATAGATAAGTTATATATATATTAAATAAGTGTAGTAGTAAGTAGTTTAAATTAAGGTACTTAAATATAGCTATAAAATAATAATACACTATATATATTAATAGTATAGTCTCCTATTTACTATTAAGTATTAGCTTTAAGTAGAAAATATTATGCCCCCTTTTAGACTAACTTCTATTTAATAAAGTGTAACTTATTTACTATAATACTTTAGAACTAAAGGTCCTTAAGGTATAGATCTATAAATAATATAGGTATATATAGTATAGGTGTAAATAAGGTAGCTATTAGGCTATATAAGTTATAATTACTAGCTACTAAAGGTTTATTTAACATTTTAAGGTATATAATTAATACTAAAGGGAATAGTGCTTAGTATTCTATAGCTAAACCTTACTTATTTTATTTATAGCAGGAGAGTGTGTTAGGTTACGCTATAAGGGTGCCTAGTTAGTAATGTAATTAAAAATTAAAAAGAAAGAGTGTCTTTACTTAGTATGCCTATCTCTTAGATATCTTATATAGGCTAGTAAAGTATTTAAGATTCTTATAGTTAGTAAAAATTATAAAAGGGCGTGAAATACTATAGAGTTTTATAAACTATACCTTAAGGCAGGAGATAATATTAAAAAGCTTTTTATTATAGATTATATAGTTCCTTTAAGGCGCTAATAAACGCGTTAAGTAATATATAACTAAGCGTAGTATACTTAACTTATTGTATTAAAAGAGGTAGCTGCTAAGCGCCTCCTTAAATAAATTAGCTTTCACTATAGTTTTATAGTTAGAATCCTATTAAGCGAGAATAAAGTATAAAATAAAGGCAGCCTTTAGCTAATAAAATAATTACTTACACTTACTTAACTAAATAAATAGCGCGCCCTTCTATATTAATATAAGAAGAGGGCTAATAAAATCTAAGAAGTTAGGGATAAATTTACAATAAAAATTTATAAAACCTAGGAAGCTATAGACACTATATACCTTAGTAGGTAGCTATTAATTATAAATAGCTACTACCTTCTTTAGATTTAAGCATACTATACGTTCTACTTAAATAATAAACCTTAGGTACTTTACCTCCTTTACACTAAAGGTATACTTATTAATATTTAAGTAAAGGCCTATCTATTAGAGGTAAGTAAGAACCTTTTATATATACTTAATGTAGTTATTCTATATACTATTAAAGTAAACTAAAATATTATTAAGGTATATAGTAGTATAATCTCTAAAGGCGTCTTTTAACGCGCTGTTAATATAATATTAAAATATAGCTAAAGCCTCTACTAAACTAAATAGGTATACTAGCTATTTAAAGAGACTAAATTATATATAAAAGGCAGTTAAATATTTATTACCTTAGGCTACTTATAGCTAGTAGAAGGCAGTGTGTATATTTAACTTAGTAAACTACTAAACTTCTATAAAAGAATATAAAGTCTCCTTTATTAGTAGAAGTAGGTAACGGTCTTAATTTATAACCTTATTAAAGGTATAATAGTTAATATAAAAGCGCTAGCTACTACCTGCCTTTTACACTAAGAGCATTAATACTATAATTAATAAAGAGAATATATAAATTTAGCCTTTATCTATTAAATTTATAATTTATTTTTAAATTTTTAGTAGCTAGTCCCTTAATATATTATATAGAGGCGCCTATAAGATCTTTAGAAGGGAGCTATTTAGATTCCTTTAAAGATATATATAGTAGTCTACAATACTTTAATAAAGGGGTAAGGAGGATGCCTATTCTTTACTAAAAAGGTCCTAGAAATTATATAAGTTAAGTAGTAGGTGCTATAGTATTTTATTAGCTAATAGAATAAGAGGTCCTAAAGTAGTTACTAAAATATTGTTAATTTCTCTTAAGTTTATTACTAAAAGTTATATTAGCTCTTATTATAATATAGTGCGTTAAGCTAGGCTAGTATAGACTAATCCTAAAATAGCTACAATAGGTATTATAATAGTGTATGTTTCTACTATATAAATAACTAGTTTTAGATACTTACTAACCTTAAGATACCTTTTAGTAGAGTAAAGTGTAATATTATTTTAAAATATTTATAAAGAGCTAAGAATATAATTGTAAAATAGTTTAGGGATAATATAGGCTATAATAGGAAATACTTAGCTATTAATATCTACTATAAAGTAAATAAGTTAGATAATGTATATATATAGAGTGAATAAGTATAGAAGATTGTTTAGCGTTATAGCTATAATTAATAATTATAGTTATAATAAATAGAAGCGCTATAAACGTAGCTATTATACTAGCTTTTTACTTATAGCAGTAAAGCTATTATATTTACTATCTACCTATATAGTAATAAATAAAGACCTATTATAAAGAAAGGGTAAGAGAAAGGGTAGTTCCTTTATATAGTTTTCTATTGCTTTATATATAGTATTTAAATATATAGGCTAATAGCTAAAGTAGGTATATTTACTACTAATATCTTTACCGCTAAGACTTAAGTAGTAAGGCTGTCTTTTTTTAAGTTAGCGCTTAATTTATTACTAATAGGCTCTTTATTAAAGATTTTGTAGATATATATACCTATAGGTAGTAGAGGTAAATATACTAAATAAAGCTAGTATTCTTTAATTTAGTAGCCTATAACTTTATAGTATAAGCATTAACCCTCTTTATAGTGCTTATTAATAATTATTTTAGAAACCTATATAGTATAGGTTAGTTTCTCTTTATTATTAATTTTGCCTTAAAAGGAAGTATATTATAAAATATATTAGTTATAGGGAGGCGTTATAAGGCTAGCACTATTAACTTTAGTTATAGCTACGTTGCCCTCTATATTATAGGACTTATAACTTAATTAGCGAGCTTTAACGCATTCCTTTAGATAGTAAAAGTTAATATTAAGGGTAATACTCCAGTAGTGCTTTATAGCTTTATAGTAATTATTATAAGGTATATTGCAGCTAATATAGTAATTATATATACACTTATTTAAAGCTATGTAAAGCTTTATAAGTTTTACAGTATCTACTTAATTAATACCTCCTATTAGGACTAGCTTCTACTTAAAATGGATATAAAAGTCTATAAATTATTTATCTATACACTACTTAAGCTAATTAAGCTTAAAGATAGCGTGCTCTTCCCTATAAAGGTCTATATATATTCTATTAAGGTATGCTAAGAAGTGGCTTAGTGTATATATAAATATATATCTTAATTTAAAGAAGGGTGCTATATAGGTCTAGACCTTAGACCTTAGGTTTTAATAAATAAGGAACTACTTATTATAATTACTTTTAATAAAGTTAGAGTCTACCTCTAACTTATAAGTTATAAGGCTTTACTAGGCCTAATAAGCGGCTTTATTGCTATTATATAGCGTTCCTATAAATAATAGCTTATACTTAGGTTTTTTATAGTAGAGCGTAGCTATTGCTGTTATAGTAGTTGCTAAGGTTATATTAAGGCTAGCTACTTCTATTATTAATGCTTAGTAATAAAGCTTAGTAAGCTACGCCTTCTACTATACTATTTTATTTTAAAGGAATTATAATTTCTATATATCGCTTAGTTAACTTATTTAGTTATCGCTATTAAGGTTTATTATATCTATATTATTATCGCTATAATGGTTAATAATTGTTATAGACTAGCCTAAATAGCTTCTATAATCTAGCGTTAATAGATTTATTATTAACTATAAAGGAGAGAGAGGAGAGAGGGAAAACTCTTAAAAGGAGCCTCTTTACTAGCTTATATATTTTATATACCTCTAGCGTGCCCTAAGTGTGCCTCTATAGTTGCGCTTTATAGGATGCGATAAGATTGCGATAAGCCCCTGATAAGGATCCGAGCCACCAGCTTGAATCCATCACAAAGAGTATTATTATCTTTATATAGTTATTTATAAAACTAAGGTATTTAAATTAAAGTTTAAGTAATAGATTTCTATATTAAGTTTTAAATATTAAAGGTAATATATTATAGCTTTATATAAGTTATTATAGAAATATATATTAATTTTAGCTAAGTAATATTATATATTTAAGTATTAAAGTTATAAACTTTATTTACTATAGAAGTCTTTAATATTATATTTTAACTTTATATAATATAAATAAATATAATTATAGCTTTAAATATATTATTTTTATTTATACTTTATTAATTTTATTTATAAAAAGTTTTAATCTTTTTAATTATAATATAAATTAATAAAACTTTAATAAAATTATAAAAAATTAAATAAATATAAAGTAGCGCTTTAATAGTATTATATACTATTATTAAAATATATTATTTAATATACTTTATATAGTAGTTTAGAATTTTTACTATATTTTTAAAACTATTTAGTTTTAAGTTAATAAACTTATAGTTAAATACTATATTTAATTAATTATTATTAGTTAATATTTTAAATTAAGTAAAAATATAAAGGTAAATAATTTAACTATATATAGTAGTAATATAAAAGAAAAAGTATTAATATAAAAAAAAAAAAACTTTCGCGATTTCGCCTGCACTGCAATAACGCTGTAGAATTGACTTAGATTAACTTAAAAAGTTAATAAAAAGTTTTACTATATTTATTTACCCTCTCTTATAATAGTATATTAAGCTTAGAGTGTAGGTGTAGTAAGTAGTGTAATGATAATAAATATTAATATAGAAAACTATAGCCTTTTATAGAGTTACTATAATCCCTTTACTTACTATAGTAAGTTTATAGTAAGAAATTAAGTTAATACTATAGTTAATATAGCTTAGAACTAAGTACTAATTTATTTATAATAGAAATATAATAAAATTATTAAGCTTATACTAACCTTTTTACTAAAAGGAGTTTAAAAGGTTATTCTATATATTATTAATATAAAAACAATATAGGCTTATTATAGGTAACCTACTAACCCTTAGGAATTAATTATAACTGCTAACCTTAAAGTAATAGTTAAAAGGGTGATTAAGAAGGCTATTTAGCTTAGAACTACACTAGCTATAATATAGGCTAAAATTATAGCTAGTAGCGCTACCTTAATAACTATTAAGCTTATTTACTTAGCTACCTCTATAGCAATACTGCCTTATATTTATAAAAAGACTGTTATTAAAGGTAACTTAATTAGTAAAGTAGTTAAATAATATAGCTTAAAAGATATTATTTATACTATTAATAAAGCTATAGATAAAGACACTATAGTAGCTATAAGGCGCCTTTATAGTAATAATATAGTAATTACCTTTAAAGATATAGCCTAACTTTATATTAAAAATATAAAATAAGTTTAAACTACCTTTAGCTTAAATATAATACTAAACTAATAAGTATTTAGTATTATTATTAAAGGATTCTCTATTTATTATATATATTAAGTTACTAAAGAAAATATTCTTTACTACCTTACCTCTACTAATAGTAGTAGTATTATTAAGGTTATAGTGTAAAAACCCTATAGTACTATAATATAAGCCCTCTTTATCTTTAAAATTAAAGATATTAATATAGCTAATAGACTATACTATAGAGGAGTTATTTATAAAGCTAAAATATTTAAAGCTAAACTATATAATAAAGCTCTCTATTTATATTAATACTATTAATACTTTAAATTTAACTATATTACTATATACTACACTATAACCCTATATTATAGCTATTATACCGCTATTAAGTACACTTTTAAAACTAACTACCTAGCTATTATAGGCATAGAGTAGAAGTAATACGCTAACTATATAAGCACTTACTTTACTTAATTAAAGCATTACTTAATTATTAATAACCACTAAATAAAAGCCTATACTATATACTTAAGCTAGCTTAGTAGCTTTACTGCTTTACCTATATTAACCTCTATAAATATAAATAGCTAAACTAAGGTCTAAATCTATAGCTAATATAGATAAGCTAGTAACACCCTCTTTAATAAAGCTTTACCTTAAAAGCATAGTAAGTGCCTTTAAGGTAGCTATAACTAACACTTAAGCCTTAATATAATATCTATACCCCCTTTACTAAAGCTTTAAGGCGCTATTAAAGCCTTCCTTAGCCACTACTTTAACATTAAGTTAGCCCTTTTATTATAAAAAACCCCCTTACTTTTTAATTAAATATAATACTATAAGTAATATATTAAAATATATAAAAGAAAATATAACTTATTTACCTAGCTTTTAAGTCCTAATTTAAAACTAATATAGTAGCGATTTAAGAACTATATAATATTAATAAAGACCCCCTAAACCTAAGCTTAGGTTTTTACTAATTTATAGTTTAAAGTAAAAAAATAGCTATTTATATTTATTACTAATATAGCCCTAGCTTATAAACAATATAGTCTAGTATTAATTAGTGTATTATAACCCTTTATAATATTAATATTTACTTTATTTACTTTTTTATTTATTACTATAATTAAATAACTTCCCTTTATAACTTTTTTATAAAACTACTACAGTACTATTATATCTTTATTAATAACTTTAATTAGCATTACTCCCTTTAAAACTAATATAGCTATATATTACTTAATAGTAATAAACTCTTAGTAATTATAACTTAGTAGTAACTTAAGCTTATTATACCTTAAGGTAAAATAATATAATAGGTATAAAGTAAAAGAAATAGTACTATTAACTATACTTAGTTTTTTATTAACCTTTAAACCTAATTTTTAAGAGGATTAAACTTTATTAAGTCTAACTATATTTTATAGCTTATTTATATTACCTTCTATAACTATAGTTTTATAACTACTATTATTAAATAACCTCTATATTAATTTAAATAGCTTTAAATAAATAGAATACTTACTACTATAAAGGTAGCGCACTACTTCTACCCCTCTTTTATATTAGCTATTTTTAATACCCTTTATTAAATTAACTCCTTTACTATATAATTTATAGCTAAACTTATTACTATTACTACCCTTTTTATACTAAAGGGCCTTTATAGTGCCTTTAAAGTATAGCTATAGTAAACCTTTAAGGTTTATAAAGCTATCTATAATATAAAATATACTTAAAGACTTTAGTAATGCTACTACATTAAAGTAAGCTAATAGGCCGCTATTAATATAGCTTTAAATTAAAAATAAGTTATTTATAATAAATAATATAGCTCTTAGCGCTATATAGTAGTAGATATAATAGCTAAGAAAAGTAACCTTTAAAAACTAAAATAATAAGCTTAACTTTATAGTAGTCTACTACTTAAAACTACCTAAGTTCTAGCTCTTTACTATAGTAATAATAATATACCTCTAACTACCTTCTACTATAATAAAGTAGAGGCATTTTTTAATAGATTCTTTTCTACTTTAACCGCTTATATAAATAATATATTAGTTAACCTTAGCCTTTAACTTAACTCTACTATATTTTTAAAGGAAGACTACTTTATAGCTTTAGAGATATATAATATAATTAAGGGATTAGTTAGTTAAAAAGCCTTTAAACTTAATAAGCTTTTAATAAGGTTCCTTAAAGCTTATAGTAAACTATTTACTAACGTTCTCTTTAACTTACTTAATATATACTGCTATATTAAGCACTACTTAGCTTTATTTTAAAAGGCTAAAGTTATAGTCCTTTATAAGCTAGGAAAGTTATTAAAGAAAAGGAAGTATATTAATATATAAAGACTAATCTCCCTTTTTAGCGTTATAAGTAAGGTATTAAAAGTAGCGGTAGCGGTGTAGATTACCTATATAGCTAAAGAAGGCAGCGCTCTTTTAAAACTTTAAATAAATAACTATATTAATTATTTTATAAAGGTAGCCCTTATTATTTTAATAAAAGCTATATATATAGTATAGCACTATAGTAGTATTATATTACTCCTTTAGCTTAATATTTTAGCTACTTTTAATATAGTATATTATATAAGACTTACCTATATAATAGTCTTTACTAAACTCTTTATATAAATAGTGTGCTAAACTTAAGCCTTTACTACATTATATAAAGCCTACTTTATATTTAATAACTAAATAGTAGCCCTTTATATAGTACCTATAGGAGTCCTTTAAGGGTCCTTTATATCCTTAATTCTCTTCCTCCTTTATATTACTCTACTTTATATTAAGCTTATAATAGTTAACTTTATACTAATACTTAGCTTTTTTAATAATATTAATATCTTAATATATAGCTATATAATAGAGAAGACTTAGGCCTAACTTAAGACTACTTAGGTAGTTTATTAAAAATAGTTTTATAAATTAAGCCTAAAGTTTTATTTATAGAAAAGTAAACTTATTTACTTTAATAGAAAGAGATAGCTAATAATAACGCTAGTTTAACTTAAGACTATAATAGTTTAGCTAGTATAGTTAGCCTATTTCCTTAGTATTTAAATTTACTATAAACTTTAATAAAAAGCTTATTAGCTTAAGCTTACTATAAAATTAATATAATAGTAACTTACCTTTACTATACTCTTTATATTTACTTAAAGGTACTTACTATATAAATTTAAACTCCTTTATACTTAGGTTATTTAAAGCTTTATTAGCTATAGTGTAGGCTTATATTACACCTTAACTAAATATAAAGATATAGCTAAAGGTATTACTAAAGCCTTTATTATAAAGTAAACTTAATGCCTTTATACTATTATTAATATATATAAAGCTATGCTATAGTCTTTAATTAAAATTAAGGCAATAATCCCCCCTTTAAACCTATACTTTAACTACTATACCTAATAATTTTATAATAAAATTAAGGTAAATAAAATAGCTAATAAAATCTAAATAGCCTGCACTTTAATAGTAACCTACCTTTAATATAGCGCTTAATATAGAAAATAACTTTACACTAACTATACACTACTTTTAACTTAGCCTTTACTAAACCCTACTATATTCTTTATATTTAAAACACTAGAATTAAACTAAAAAAAGCAATAGCTTTAGAAATAAGCTTTAGTAGCCTACTAACGCTTAAGTTAACACTTTATTATAGTTAAATAAAACCTAAACTTTTACTTTAAGAAAAAGGTACTTTAACTTTACCACTACTTTATTAAGTTTAAATTATTAGCTTTAATTTAGCTTTATATTAAAAAAATTAGCCTTAACTCCTTCCTTTACTTTTACTATATCTTTAATATAAACTTATTAATATACTGCTATTAAGGTAACTATAAAGATATTTATTACCTTATTCTTTAATACTTTAAATATAACTACCTCTACCTTTTAGGGTTTAAAGTAGGCTTAATTTAAAACTTAAAGGAGATCTACACTACCTTTAACTAGCCTAGCTTTATATAATACTTAGTAAAGTAGCTTTTTAAAACTAATTACCTTCTACACTATTAACTTGCCTTTACTTTATAAAATAAATAATAGTAAATAATAACACCTCTTAGTCTTTAATATAGACTTAATATAGGCCCCTCTATTGCTTTATCTCTACTACTTTAAACCGCTAATATATTGCACTTTAGCATCTATATTAATACTAATATGTAACTAAATTAAGCCCTAAATTATTCTATTTTATTTATAAAAAAAAAGAGATAAAAGT